>CAUYLG010045475.1:0-53393 GCA_963573385.1 Cacajao melanocephalus | reverse complement strand
CTGTATTTCCTGGACTTGAATGTTGGCCTGCCTTGCTAGGTTGGGGAAGTTCTCCTGGATAATATCCTGAAGAGTGTTTTCCAGCTTGGATTCATTCTCTCCGTCACATTCAGGTACACCTATCAAACGTAGATTAGGTCTATTCATATAATCCCATATTTCTTGGAGGCTTTGTTCATTTCTTTCTACTATTTTTTCTCTAATCTTGCCTTCTCATTTTATTTCATTGAGTTGATCTTCAATCTCTGATATACTTTCTTCGGCTTGGTCGATTTGGCTATTGAAACTTGTGTATGCTTCGTGAAGTTCTCGTGTTGTGTTTCTCAGCTCCTTCAATTTATTTATATTCCTCTCTTGCTGTTTATTCTTGTTAGAATTTCATCAAACCTTTTTTCAAGGTCTTAGTTTCTTTGCACTGGGTTAGAACATGATCTTTTAACTCAGAGAAGTTTGTTATTACCCACCCTCTGAAGCCTGTTTCTGTCAATTCATCAGACTCATTCTCCATCCAGCCTTGTTCCCTTGCTGGTGAGTTGTGATCCCTTGGAGGAGGAGAGGCATTCTGGTTTTGGGTGTTTTCATCCTTTTTGCGCTGGTTTCTTCCCATCTTTGTGGATTTATCTGCCTGTGGTCTTTGTAGTTGGTGACTTTCAGGTGGGTTCTCTGAGTGGACAGCCTTTTTGTTGATGATGAAGTTATTTCTTTCTGTTTCTTAGTTTTCCTTCTAACAGTCAGTCCCCCCTGCTGTAGGACTGCTGGAGGTCCGCTCTAGACCCTGCTTGCCTGGGGATCATCTGCAGCAGCTGCAGAACAGTACGGGTTGCTGCCGGTTTCTTCTTTTGTTATCTTTGTCCCAGAAGGATACTCACCAGATGTCAGCCTGAGCTCTCCTTTATGAGGTATCTCTTTGGATATACGGGTGTCGGGGAGCTGCTTGAGGAGACAGTCTGTCCCTTATAGGAGCTTAAGTGCTGAGCTGTGAGCTCTGTTGTTCTGTTCAGAGCTGCTGGGCAGGTACGTTTAAGTCTGCTGCAGTGGAAGTCATAACCGCCTTTTTTTTCCCAGGTGCTCTTTCCCAGGAAGTTGGGGCTTTATTTATAAGTTCCTGTCATGCTGCTGCCTTTTTTCAGAGATGCCCTGCCCAGCGAGGAGGTAGCGTAGTCACAGTCTGCCAGCAGAGGCGTTGCTGAGCTGCCGTGGGCTCTGCCCAGCTGCTGTGTGAACTTCCTTGCAGTTTTGTTTATAGGGGTATAGTTAGAACTGCCTCCATAATGGCAGACTGCCTCGGTAGTGGCAGACTGCCTCAGTAGTGGCAGATGCCCTTCCCCCAACAGAGCGGGACCATCCCGGGTCCAGCTGTGCTTGCTGTGAAACTCTCAGTCCAGAGTGTTTCAGATTGCTGGTCTTTGTGGGGGTGGGACCAGCCAAGCCAGCTCACCCAGCTCCCTGTTTCAGCCCCCTTTTCTTCAGTTGAATGGGCAACTCTGCCTCCCATGCTTTCCACTCACCAATTGAAAGGGCACCCGGATTTGTGTGAGTTTTTGTGTGGAGACCAGCTGCACCGGCTGAAACAGCCGTGCTGGAGATTTGTGGTGCTTTTCTGCCCAGGAATCTTATGGTCTATGGGCAGTAAAAATTTGTTTTGAAATGCGGTGATCACCACCCTCTGTGTTTTCGCTGGGAACTGCAATCCAGTGCTGTTCCTATTTGGCCATCTTGGATTGTCTATACATTGCTTTGAATGGTTTTTTGCAGAGTTTCTTAACCGGAGTACTACTGATTTTTTTTTTTTTTTGAGACAGAGTTTCCACTCTCACCTAAGCTGGAGTGCATGGTGTGATCACAGCTCACCGTAGCCTCAACTTCCCAGGCTCAATTTATCCTCCTGTCTTAGCCTTCTGAGTATCTGGGACTACAAGCATGGGCCACCACACCTCCCTAATTTTTTTTTTTTTTTTACATTTTTTGTAAAGACAGGATTTAGCCATGTTGTTCAGGCTGGTCTTGAACTCCTAGGCTCAAGCAGTCTGCCCCCTTCCACCTCCCAAAATGCTGGGATTACAGGTGTGAGCCACTGCACCCAGCCCACTACTGATAGTTTGGACTGTATAGATAATTCTTGTTTATGGGGACCTGTCTTGTGCATTGTAGAGATGGTCAGCAGTATCTCTGGCCTCAGCACATTAGATGCAAATAGGATCTCCCTCCTCTCCTGCTTCACTAGTTCATAATAAAAAATGTCTCCAGACATTGCCAAATGTTCTAAGGACAGGGTGCATAAGTACCCCCGGTTGAAACCACTGGTTCTCTTTCGTCTTCCTGCTAAAAGCCAAGCTCCGTAAAGGCAGGAACTTTGTGTTATTCATCATTGTTTCCTTAGAACCATGTCTCACACATAGATACCCTAGTATTATAGTAAATATATGAACGAATACTTTTAGCTGTAGAAGTAGCAGTACTTGTAAAAATATACAACTATAGAAATATCAAAATTATACCATACTTGAGTTAATTCCAATGCTTTAGAATTAGTATTGTTAGGAATACCATGTTTGGCTGGGTATGGTGGCTCACACCTGTAATCCCAGCACTTTGGGAGGCCGAGGCGGGCAGATCACTTGAGGTCAGGAGTTCCAGACCAGCCTGGTCAATATGGTGAAACCCTGTCTTTGTCAAAACACAAAAAGTAGCCAGGCATGGTGGTGCACACCTGTAATCCTGGCTACTTGGGAAGCTGAGGCACAAGAATCACTTGAACTCAGGAAGTGCAGGTTGCAGTGAGCTAAGATTGAGCCACTGCACTCTAGTCTGGGCAACAGAGTGAGACTCTGTCTCCAACAACAAAAAAAAAGAAGTATGTTTAAAGAGGGGCACAGGTAAATTTTATCAATGTACTCTCTTGGCCCTTCACCCCATCCTAATCTGCAGGCTCTCTTTATTTAGAGAGAGTTGTCAGCTATCCAGGACATAGGCCATCAGAGGGCACCAGTCATGTTCTTAACAAGTCATGTGCTGGCCTGAGGCACCATCTACTTCCTAAGCCTGAGATGACCCTGCCTGCCATCTAGATAGAGCAGCCCTAGCCCGCGAGGATGCTGACATTTATCAGTCACTGCATACGGAAGAATGGAAATCTACTCACCATCATCTATAAATCAGGTTCTGCCACTGACTGGTCATGTTTTTTGACCCAACAGACCCTAACTTTCCACTTGAGTATCTTATTCCAAGTTGGCTGTGCTTCTGGTTCACATTCCGAGGCTAAATGTTAATGGCTTGCTGCTGCCAAACCCTGCTTTGGGGACGATCACTTCCGTGAGAGGTGCCAGAACGTTAGCTGCTCAAGTGTGGGTGTTAAACAAGGCTGGTGTTGGATGGTTTTTTGTGGTTTGCTACTTGTCTATGACTTTGTTCTCAAGTTTCCATTCAATGGAAACACACAGCTTTTGCCCCTCCTTTCCCCTCTTTGTTTTTTAAGCAGTGGTGGTTCTGATTTAACTTCTGCTACTGTGTCCTTTCTGAACATTGAAACGATTCCTTTCATTAAGCAACAAGTCACAGACTCTGTGCCTGGCCTTGTGTTGGTGAGGATACAATAATTGGTGGCATGTTTTGAGTGTTTATTTCATGCTTCACACTTTACTAAGTGTTTTTAGACATAAATCATGTATTCCCCACAACCCAGTTTACTGATGTGAAAGCTGAGATGGAGCCTAATAAGGAAGCATAGATTCAAACCCAGTTAGTCTGAGCCCTTAAGGTTTCAAGCACTACCTCCCAAATATCCTGCTTCTTGTTATACTTTATCATCTGACTAGATGTTTTTGTTCCTCTTCTAAGCTTTAATAAAGCTATAAGATTGGAAGCTTTGTTTAATTTTTTAAAATCACAGACATTAGGAATAAGAACCAGAGTTTCCTGAAGTTAAAACGTTAAGACTACTTGTTATCCAAATTAGATACAGAAAAGAAGTTAACAGCAGTATGGTTTTCCCACCCTGTTCTTCTCTACATGGGTGTTTATTCCACTTCTGATTAATAGCTGCTTCGAGGCATAGGGCGCGGGGAATGAGAGAAAAAGGAGGCGGGGCTCCTATTTCTAGCAGCTTTCTTTCTCTCTGACGGGAATAAACAGAGTGAGCCTGCTCTTTCTGTTGGTAGTTGGTTGTTCAAGTGTAAGATATCCAGATTGAATACCTAAGTGCTTTCATAATATACAGGAGATGGGTTGTTAAAGAATTGCCGACAGTCATTTCATTGTCTGATTTGTGCCTATTTCTGCATTTGCACACCTTTCATAAAAACAGGACAAAGTTAAAACAGTACACTGACCATTTTGGTTTTCTTTTATGTGATAACTGATGGAGCAAACTCTTTCAGTTATAGATGCTACGTTCCAAGTTAAGTAGTAAAATGATTTTCTAAAATTATGGCAATGATTCATTACTGAATTATAAAGAGTAAGACATTTTAAGGCGTTAGAGTGAGCAATATATATCAAAATAACTTCCTTGATAGTTATTTTTTTCTTATTTTGTACTTGTTTTTCCTAAACCTAGCCTGCACATTTTTTAATAGTAGAATATGGTGCAGGGTATTATATATATAACATGTATAATGTGTACATGGGTGCGTGTGTATATATAGTATAGAATATTTAGTAAATTTTATTTTACTTCTAATTCATTACTGAAGAACCCTTGTTATTACACAGGATATGCCCACAGAACTTATCAAGAATTTCCCAATTGTAGACCACAAATCTAGCATGTACTTTAATGAGTAATATGCCAGTGACTGATAAAATTAAGTAATTCTGTTAGAGTCTGCGTCAAGTAGAATGAATGAAACCTCAGCATGATGGAAGCATTCAGGAGCTGATACATTTTTATGTTTTCTTAGAGCCTTGATTATGTTTTACAAATTACCTGGATGGTTGAGTTGGTAAAAAGTGTGTGAGGTTTGATGGCTTTTTAATTTTGTTTTTGTAGCAGTTGTATGGTGCCCATATGTATTGTTTGGGCACCCTAAACAATACATATGGGCGCCCACACACATCCCGAACAATACATATGGGTGCCCACACACACCCCAAACAATACATATGGGCGCCCACACACACCCCAAACAATACATATGGGCACCCACACACACCCCAAACAATACATATGGGCACCCACACACACGGTGCCCATACAATACATATGGGTGCCCATATATATTGTTTGGGGTGTTGGTTATTCTCTCAAAACCAAGTTCACCATAAAAAGTTTGAATTTTAGTATTTCTTTATTAAGTAGTGGGACATTCTAGACTGTGTTGGCTCTCACTTAAGTCATTTGTTTTTCTTACGCTTGGAGAGGTGTACTGTTGAACTCTTTAAACAGGCCTTTACTTTGGCCTAAGATCATATTAGAAAACATTTTGAAGTCACTTATTATATGCCATAGAATTAGAAAGTTTTATGGTATATTCTCCCATTACATTTTAGCCACAAAGCCCATATATTAAATAAGCAAACCAACTATATGTGGCAATTAAAACTTTAAAAAAATAGTATTAATTGGCTCTTAGAAATATTTAATCAAATAATAGCCATGCACCTGTAATCCCAGCTACTCAGGAGGCTGAGGCAGGAGAATCACTTGAACCTGGGAGGTGGAGGCTGCAATGAGTTGTGATTGCGCCATTGTACTCTAGCCTGGGCAACAAAGCAAGACTCCCATCTCAAAAAAAAGAAAAGAAAAAGAAAAGAACTATTTACAAATATGTGACCAGGTTAAGAGAAATCAGTAAGGTTGGGAATGCTGCCCTGGATTCTGGCAACAGTGGGAATCTATTTCTACTCTTTACCTGAAGGGGCAAGGAGGGACAGCTGCAGCTATGGCTTTGAGAGAGCCAGCTTGCAGACCTGTGGCCTTCACAGAGGAAGGCAGCCACTGCCAAGGTGTGGCCAGGGAAGGAGGGGAGGAGATGACGCCCTGAACTCTTTCATCATTCTCACTGGGCAAGCCCAACCAGGAGCCAAAGCACAGGGCAGCCCTTTGGATGCAGTTCATTGGGGGACCACCTCTGGGCCACAACCCTGGAGATAAAGGCAGGGGCAGACCTGGAGGGGCAGAGAGAGTGCACAGCATTAGTGACTATCTCCCCAGGAGCAGACTTGCAGCCCGTGTTTCCTGGCTTTGCTTCCATTTCCCGGAAGTGCATACCCAGGAATGATGATACGCAGTGGAGTTCCTTGTCTGGAGAAACGGATCATACACTTCTAGCTCAAATGATCAGTTTTTGCCTTTCATACTTTTCAGAATCATTCCTCTGCCTGTGCATTTTAGAAAGCAGAGCAGACGCTTTTGTGTGACATCAGAACACAACACCTGGATGTTAGCGTTTTCCTGCAGAAACACCTTGAAATAATGTTTAATTGAATCACATGAACTAGCAACGGTTTTACTAGCAGAAAATACAGTATTAGATGCATGCAGTATAAAATCAAAACCAGGAATATCTGTCCTTATAGAATGAGCTTTTTCTAGTCATTTGTATTTGTTTGTACTTTGTCCGTTTTATCTGTAAGAGCAGTAAGTGATGCAGCTTTAGGTAAAATATATGAAGAGAAAATAATGAATTAGAAAAAGACTATCATTCTGTTTTCTCAGCAGGACATAAGCATTCTGAAGAATAATAGTTGGAAAGTCCCCAGAATAGAGAAAAAAAGTCACTTGTTATTCAAACTCTCAATGGGCAAGGCAGAGCAAAATAAAATCTCTCGCTATTACAACTAAAGCATTATGCATATGAAGCTTTAACTGCATCCCTAAATAACATTGATTTTAGCTATCAAATATATCAATTTAGGTTGATATCAGGAATTTTCTTTTACAAAGCCATATCTAAGAAAATTCTCTTGTGGGGTTGGAAATTGAGCAAAGCTTCCCAACACCTCACTTCTGCCTTGTAATGATCGTGGACCTTCCAAGTTATGATCCTGCAACTCTGCATTTCCCAAATCATTCGTAAAATATATCACGTTTGTCAGACTGCATTTGGGAGCGGCTTACCATAATGCTTCACTGTCAGATGGTCTGCAGTTCCAACCACCCATAAATAGACTGTGTAATCCAGAGGTAATCCAAGAAGCCTCAGAGCAGAAAAAAATAAAAATAGCACATGGGGAAGGGGATTGGTAACTAGAAGGGGCACATGGAGAACTTCTGGGGTGCTAGCAGGAGCTATGAGGAAGGTTTTGGGGGTCTCTGACCTACCGAGAACCAGCTCGGTTGGGAGACCACCACCCAGGCGGCACTGAAGGTATTTGAGAGGCAGACACCCAAATAGCACAACAGAGTGCATCTATCCTGGGGACCAACACCCTGAGAACCTCTGGGGCTGACAGCTCTCCAGGCTGAAGGCCCCCTGCAGATTCTCACCCATGTAAGTATTTGCTCTTAAACAGGTTATTCTTACTAATACACAGGTGCTCTACATTTACTTATAACTCAAGAATATACCAAGTAAGCAGCTGTTACCTGCCTACCACTAATTACAGACTAAAAGCTATCCTCCACAGAGGATCCATGGGGGCAGGGTAAACTTAATGTTTCTCAACACTGATCACATTATTTCTTGATTAGTATGAAGGCAAAATATTTCATTTGTGAAAATTTAGCAAGCTATACAATTATATGTGTAGCTTTCTTTACATATTTTACTTCAATGAAAAGTTAAATGTAGATAAATTGATTGGGGTGTGTATATGCACATGTACAGTAGACACTTTCTGGCATGTTTACTTTAGAATGGGATATGGCTACTCTCTTGTTTAGATACCTTTGATTTAGTTTTCCTCTTGTCATAGGAGATGGTCAGAGACATCAAGAAGCTAAATATTAATCAATTTTAGGGCTTAGTAATCCAGAGGCATTTCAGTTAGTATCCCTAAACATACAATTCAATAACTGAGGAGACTCCATATTCCCAAGAGCAGTTAATTATTTTACATGTACTGTTACAAAGACTGGGAAACTTTTAGAAACCTTCTACCAAGATTAATAAAAGACTTACTGCTTAAAGGTGAACTTACTGTAAAATGAAGCTGTCCCAACAATGTTGAGAAGTGGAGGAATTATTGTACTTCTAATATAGTTTGGTGAAGCTACATTGAATCAGGAATTCCATTTATAAGTCACTATGGCTGGGCACGGTGGCTCACACCTGTAATCCCAGCACTTTGGGAGACCAAGGCAGGTGGATCACCTGACGTTAGGAGTTTGAGACCAGCCTGGCCAACATGGTGAAACCCCACCTCTACTAAAAATACAAAAATCAACTGGGTGTGGTGGCATTCACCTGTAATCCCAGTTACTCAGGAGGCTGAGGCAGGAGAATCACTTGAACCTTGCAGTGAGCCAACATCTTGCCACTGCACTCCAGCCTTGACGACAGAGTGAGACTGTCTCCAAAAAAAAAAAAGAAAAAAACCTAAGTCACTACACTCTCAAATCGTTACACGCACTCAAAGTTTTACTGCAATGTGAAATCACTTATAAAATAAATTTTGACTGTAAATAGACATTACACATAGATTGCTGCACAAATACAGAAATAGTTGCCGTGAGTAGAGCCAGGTAGGCTAAAGTAATAGAATGTTAGAGCCAGGGGAACCATTAGAAATTATTTGACTTGATCCCCAACCTTTACAATGGAGAAAATTTAGGTACAGAGAGGTGAAAATGACTTCCTAAAACACAGATAATTATGTTATGGCTGATTTGCAACTAGTACTGAAGTATTGCTATTTGTTGATCTGTCCCCCTCACTCAGCCAAGTTATTAAGAGGTCTGGAATCAGATCAACTTGGGTTTAAGTATTAGCTCTGGGACTTTCCTGTTGAATGTTACCCTGGGCTTCAATGACAGATCCTACCAGTGCGAGAAAATTACCTGGGCATTAATTTGGAGGTACAGACACTAAGGGACTTCATGAGAGGTATCCTGAGGGCACCTCCTTAAAACACAACTGAGGCAGGAGAAGAACTAGAAGGCTCATTAACCTCTCTACAGGACAGCAACTGAAAGAAGGGAAACCTGGCCAAATTTTGCAGCCATCTTGGCCTCTGGACCTGACAGCCCAGTGGAATTGTGCTTTGCTTCTTTCTGCATGCAAAAGTGCTCTTCACCCCAGGATCTGCAGGGATGATTGATTTGGCATTTGGATGTTATCCTTTCCTCAAATGCCCAATCTAAACATGCTGATCATGGTTCGTGCTCCCAAGTGTCATTGAGTTCTGGAGTCTTAATGGTGGGCTTTCTCTAATGCTGTTTGTACCAGAGTGTAGACACCTGCCATCTAATGGAGAAAGTAATAAAACTCACCTTAAAGAGCTGTCATAGGAATGAAAAACAGTGCATAAAAGCGTTTGGTCAGACGTTTGACCCACATTAGACACTCATCAAATGTTGCATGCAGCTATTGTTACTCAGTTACAGCTCAACCGTGGGCAGTGAGTTGTCCAGGAACCTGGCCACTGTTTGACTTAGACAAGATTTTCTTTTTAGAGCATATCACTTTAAAATGATAAAATAGCTATGGTGAAAACACTAGACAACAGGAAAACATTGGTAAAGATATACTACTTAGAAATTCAGTCTAGTTAGGACTTTCTGATTTGTTTCATAAAGGACAAATATACGGCTGAATCTGACTTTTTTCAAGCCTGGTCTTTGGGGTTGGAAGACCAGACTCCTGCTCCATCACTTAACTAAAGCTGTCAATGGGCAAATTATCAGACCATCCTGCGCCTCTGTTTCCTCCTCTGTAAAATGAGGTTGATAATAATGCCTAGTCAGTGGGTGCTTGTGGAGCTCAAGGAAGCGAAGGTATTCATGAAAAGGCAAAAAAATAAAAAGTAAAAAAAATAAACTTTGTTGGAGATGAACATTAAGTAGTAGAAATCTTAAGGAGATTGTGTTTACTTCTCTTTCCAGTTTTCATCTTGCTGCTGCAAAAGGACACGTGGAATGCCTCAGGGTCATGGTTACACATGGTGTGGATGTGACAGCCCAAGATACTACCGGTATGTGGTTTTTAATCTCATAAGCCAGCCGGCCAGCACTGGATGAGGTATCAAAAGGTGATACATATTCATTGTGGAAAATTTAAGGCCAGGTGCGGTGGCTCATCCTGTAATTACAGCACTCTGAGAGGCTGAGGTGGGTGGATCACTTGAGGCCAGGAGTTCGAGGCCAGCCTGGCCAACATGGTGAAACCCCATCTCTACTAAAAATTTAAAAAAAAAAAGTAGCCAGGCATGGTGGCATGCACCTGTAATTCCAACTACTCAGCTACTCAGGAGGCTGAGGCACGAGAATCGCTGGAACCCAGGAGGTAGAGGTTGCAGTGAGCTGAGATTGTGCTACTGCACTCCAGCCTGGGCAACAGTGCAAGACTCTGTCTCAAAAATAATAATAATAATAATAATAATAATTAGTCTACGGATAAAATTTAGAGCCAAAAGAAGAAAAGAGAATCACCTCCAATAACTAGACTCTGACATGGTTTCATTATGTAGCTGTACTTCTGTGTTTTCATCTTCCATGTGGTTAGTCAACTAGAGATTGTATGATTCTTATCCTCATTTTTTATATTCTAAGATTACATGTATAGACCAAGCAGTTGCCCCTAATTTTTGTTTTTATGAATCATAGTGTGAGGTGATGAATGGAGTGAGTTACTCAGGAGCTCATTTCATCAGCTAAGATAGGCTTTGTAGATGGAAGCCTTGATCTTCATCTGAACCAGCTGCCCACGATTCTCACCCCTTACTGTACTTCAGGGCATCCAGTTCACCTGGGAACTTGAAGGAAGGGAAGAGAGAACAGTATATACACAGAGACACACACACACACACACACACACACACACATAGGTACTACACTTGACCTTCTGAGATTCAGATTCCATTTTCTGGATGTTGCCAGTCAACTGGTTTTTTTTTTTAAAGCTCCCCGGGTGATTGATTCTAATGTGAAGCCAATGTTGACAAATGATGAAGAAGGCAAATGGAGAGAAAAGGTAGTGTTGTCTTATCTTGTATAAAACACTGTCCTATAAGAAGGAGCCCCTGGGGTCTCCAGCTTGGGATTCTGCCTCTGCTGGCCACCCCAAAGGACCAAAGCAACCACTGATGGCTTTTCATTTCCCTATTGCACTAGAGAATTTTTGGTTTCTAATAGGTTTTTATTAGTGTTAACCGGGATACAAAATCAGCCTTACTCCGTTGCCTTTATCTAGGCTTTTCATGAACCTATAATGGATCCTTTCCTTTTCTTCCAACCCTCAAAATTGGCCTCTTCGGACTAGTCATCTTGGGGAATCAGCCAGGTATTGCAGGAATGCTATTATTACTCAAAATAGGGTTGGAAACAGCTTTAGAATTGTTTTCATTGTTTGTGGACTTAAAAGAATCTCAGTGGTTGGGAATCTTTATCCTTTGAGGATAGGGTGTTTTTTTTTTTTTATTTTTATTTTTTAAGGGCAAACCAAGAGCCCTAAAAAAATAAAGTCAAGTCAGGTAAATGATGTGTCAAACTGGTAAAACCATTTTTGGTCAAAAGTAGGGAGTGATTGAAACAACAGAATGATTTTTCTGAGCAGTTCCACAGAAAGTTCCAAAAATATTTTGAGAAATGGCAACATCAGTAGAGGGATAAATGGTTTCCTTAAGTAACTGCCTTGAGGGACATACTAATTTATGTTGTTCTAATTAAAGTCATTTCTAATCTCAAGACTCAATTATTGTGTTTGTTTTGAAAGTTAATTGTCATTACTCTTAAAGTTAGGTCATAAAACCACATGATACAGTATGATTTGCTAAAATACTGCTAATGAGATGTATGTCCACTTAAGTAGGGGAAGTTTCCCTCTAAGAAACTCATAATCTGAAAGCATTAGCTCAGAGTGAATAAAGTGGTATATTGTAGAGTTTTGTTTCATTGTACTTGATGTTAAGAAATGGATTAGACAGGACTATAGTTATTTTCAGCATAACCAAAATCTTCCCTCACCTCTTTTTATTGTAGAGAAAAATAAGTTGGTTTTTTTTGTTTTTGTATTTAAGACGGAGTCTCACTCTGTTGCCCAGGCTGGAGTGCAATGGTGTGATCTCTACTCACTGCAACCTCTGCCTCTCGGGTTCAAGCAATTCTCCTGCCACCACACCCAGCTAATTTTTGTATTTCTAGTAGAGACAGGGTTTCACCATGTTGGCCAGGCTGGTCTTGAACTCCTGACCTCAGGTGATCCACCTCCCTTGGCCTCCCAAAGTGCTGAGATTATAGGGGTGAGCCACTGTGCACAGTGAAAGTAAGTTGTTTTTTTAAATACATGCTCATTGTAGAAAAGTTGAGAAATACAGTAAAGTATAAAGAAGATAACTCATGTTCCTACTCCTATCAGAAAGAAAAAAAAAATTATTTTATTGTATTTCCTTCCAGATTCTCCCAATACATTTTTACATGCCTGAGATCACATTATATAACAAATTCTGTATCCTACATTTAATTTAATAAATATCCCACCAGTTTCATTTCCCCCATTAAAGGCTCTTAAAAAAAAAGAAAGAAAGAAAGAAGCATAGTTCTTTGGGGCCCCATCACACCATATGGGTAGAGCTCATATTTGCTACCAGAGCCCTAACCTGTTTCCTGAGAGGCTGGTGCAGTGCTGGGCAGGAAAACTGCCCCAGAGCAGTGCCCACTTCCTGGAGACTGAGATGCACCATCTCTAAGAAGCAACAATGGACGGGGCGCTGCAGACACAGCCTGGATATTTCCCAGGATTGGTCAGTGGGAACCAATTGAAATTGGTGGGATCCACAGCCCTTTGTGGCCACAGGATATTCCAAGGGTTGAAGATGTCTCAGAGTTTCCATCGCTTCCCTCTCACCTAACATTTTTAGCAATGATGTCGGCACTTCGGTCCTTGGGCTTTGTTTTGCTTTGGTCTGAAATGAGGTACCAGCTTCTTCCCATGCTTTCTTGAAAGCATGCAAAGAGAACACAGGAACACTGCATGGAAAAAAGTGCATCTAGAAAAATGCTTCTCATTTTTTCTGTCCCAATAAACAGGTAAAATTGTAATGGCTTTTTATTGCCCATGCCTGTGTCTTACCTGTTGGCTATCATACTCATCTGCTCATTCTCCCTCTCAAGAAAGCATATCTGAATACAAGGCACGAATAAGGCTGCATTAGCAGCAGTACCTTCGTGGTCATCACTAGTCCTAAACATTTGTTGTGGTGGTTAGGGGATGGATTAAATGGCTTAACTTTTACAGGTATTATCTTTTCAGTGAACCTACCTTAAGTTTTGCCACGTTATTACTGAGATGCAGTCACCTTCAATCTCAAGACCCAGTGAGAACTGCTACAAAGATATGTTGCCATAAATCATCCTACCCTGTAGAAATTTTGAAAAACAAAACACACACACATACACACACACACACACACAACCACTTTTCAAAATCTATTACACTGGCTCTTTTTATCCATGATTAATGTCTACAGGATGGTCAAATTGGTGTAGTTTCCTACTTTTTAAACTTTTGACTGGATTTAAGTTATAGAAGCAAGAATCTGTAAGCATTTTTAAAAGCTATGTTTCCGGCCAGGTACGATGGCTCATGCTTGTAATCCCAGCACAGGAGGCCGAGGCAGGCAAATCCCGAGGTCAAGAGATCGAGACCATCCTGGCCAATTGGTGAAACCCCATCTCTACTAAAAATACAAAAATAAGCTGGGCTTGGTGGCACATGCCCATAATCCCAGCTACTCAGGAGGCTGAGGCAGGAGAATCACTTGAACCTGGGAGGTGGAGGTGGCAGTGAGCCAAGATCGAGCCATTGCACTCCAGCCTGGCAACAGAGCAAGACTCCATCTCAAAAAAAAAAAAACAAAAAAAACAAAAGATCTTTCCATATGAAATGCTTGGAAGTCTGAGAATTTTTATGGATGTTTTACAAGCAATTTTGGAGCAAAACGATGTCAGAAGATAAGGCTTTGGATGTGGTCATAGTCCAGCATCAACAGTCATGTCATTTTAAATAGCCTTGAGGTTTGAGGCTTAAGTGAGATGATTGGTATGGGCATCTTAGCAGTGTCAGGCTCACGTAAGTGCTCACTGTATTTCCCTACTGTATTATCATGATTGTTGCTACTCCACCCAGATCATGTTTATCATCTTTTACATATTGGGCTTTTGAAAGGTTTTACATCTTTAAAAAAAAAAGATTTACAGTGACCACACCAACTGTTCTCATTCTACAAATCAAAAAAAAATTCAAAGGAAATACTTAAGAACATGACTTATGTTTTTGATTTCTGGGTTTTCCCCCATTCCCCTTTTAAAAAAAAAAAGATGGAATCTCGCTTATCACCCAGGCTGGAGTGCAGTGGCGCAATCTTGGCTCACTTCAACCTCTGCCTTCCAGGTTCACGTGATTCTTCTGCCTCAGCTTCCCAAGTAGCTGAGATTACAGGCATGTACCACCACACCTGGCTAATTTTTTGTATTTTTAGTAGAGACAGGGTTTTACCCTGTTGGCCAAGCTGGTTTCAAACTCCTTACCTTAAGTGATCTGCCCACCGTGGCCTCCCAAACTTCTGAATTACAAAGTTCTGGTACAAGCCACCGTGCCTGACCTCCCCTTATTTCTTAATTGCTAGTTTGCCAACTAGCACCACACGCATATCATGATCAAATGGGAAAATCAGCTCCCAGACTCACTGGACCATCTCTGAACTAGACTCACATTGTGTGTCTGGCACTTTTCATTGCTTGTTGCTCTTGTTCTTCATCATGTTAAGAATAGGCAAGAGTAGTAAAATTGACTCCTGGGCTTTTTTTTTTTTTTTTTTTTTTAATGCTTGCATTTAGCACCCTGAAGTATGAGATAGGATTAAATGGAAGCATTGCCACAGGCACGAGCTTTCAGACTCCCTTTATTAACAAGCATATACATTGGACACTGTGTGATAGAGTTTCTAAATAAGAGGGACTTAAACAAGATAGCATTGTATTTCTCTCAGGTGAGTCCTACGCTGGTATGGCAGCTCTGCCCCACACCTTGGGGACCTGGGCACCTTCACGCTGTTGCTCTGCCATCTACGGTGTTACTGGGTCCCAGTGGTCCAGGATGACTCCCCAGAGCCTGTGTCCCAGCAGAAGAAAGAGAAAGGCGAGTGTGGCCCACACACTGCACCTACATATTTCCACCCAGATTCACTGATGCACAGAACGTGGTCTGTAACCACATCTGGCTTTATGGGTAGCTGGGAACTTCTGGGCAGACATTTTTCCAGTTAAGAATGAAAGGTTTTGCTGTAGGAGTTAGAAACAGAGATTAAGGGATGATTTGCAGCTTCTGTTGCACTCATGTCTTAAGTGTTCTCTGATCCTTTTGCACACTTAACTTTGCTAATAAAACATCTTTTCTTAGAAAAGAAAAGAGATTTAGGAGAGTGAGAAGCTCAGATATGGAAATATGAATCCTTAGAAGGAGGAAAACTGGTGAGCCCATACTCATCCCTCGCATCTCCAGTTGCTGGTTTCGCTTTGGTTTTGATTTTGGGGTGGCCTTCTCTTCCATGATACCCTTTAATCCCACTCAAATTTGACACTGTGTGAAGGCACAAAAGATAGTATTCACCCTAAAACTCAGGCACTTTAGAGTATGTGGTGTTCTCAAATATAACTGCAATAAATTCATGATTTATGATAATTTATTTGCTATTAACTTGTGTGTGGAGAGGTCAAAAGGGCCAACCATACATTATGATCAGCATAACTTGGCCATGAGAATATTTCAGTATCTTTTTTTTGAAACAGAGTCTTACTCTGTCACCCAGGCTAGAGTGTAGTGGCACAATCTCAGCTCACTGCAACCTCCGCCTCCGGGGTTCAAGTGATTCTCCCACCTCAGCCTCCTGAGCAGCTGGGATTACAGGCATGTGCCACCACACCCCACTAATTTTTGTAATTTTAGCAGAGATGAGGTTTCACCATGTTGCCCAGGCTGGTTTCAAACTTCTGGGCTCAAGCGATCCACCCACCTCAGCCTCCCAAAGTGCTGGGATTACAGGTGTGAGCCACCACACCTATCTGGCCATGAGAATATTTCAAATGATACACATAGGCCAGGCACAGGGGCTCACGCCTATAATCCCAACATTTTGAGAGGCTGAGGCAGGAGGATCACTGGAGTCCAGGAGTTCAAGACTAGCCTGAGCAACATACAAAACTCTTGTCTCTATTTTTAGAATAAAATAAAATTTAAGAAAAATATACCGAAACGCATCTTTTGTGTCTATGTAAAACACTATGCAAATCTTTTTTTTTTTTTTTTTTTTTTTTTTTTGATACAGAGTTTTGCTTGTGTCGCCCAGTCTGGAGCTCAAGTGATCTTCCCACCTCTCAGCCTCCTAAGTAGCTGGGACTACAGGCATACGCTACCACACCCAGCTAATTATATATTTTTTTGTACAGACAGGGTTTTGCCATGTTGCACAGGCTGGTCTTGCAGCTCCTGGGCTGAGATCCACCTGCCTCGGTCTCCCAAAGTGCTGGGAATATAGGTGTGAGCCACCATGCCTGGCCTCAGATCTACATTATACTTTTAAAATAAGGAGAACCTAAGGGATAATTTCATATTGGTAAGAATGGTTATTATAAATAAATATTTTACCATCAGTTTCTCTCTGCTGGAACTACAACAAGGTAAATGGACTTGTGCTTCATTGATAGAAGTTGATGTGAAGATGAGGATTTCTAAAAATAATGTGTTTAAATATAGTTAAAATTGTAAATAAAAAAGTCAATTTATACTTCGTTCTTTAAACATATTCTGCATTCTGAAACTGATTTTTAAGAAAATATTTTAAACCTTATCTAGTTGAGGGTCATTTAATTATCTTTATTTTTAAATGTTTCTGTATTCTGATCTGAAACTATTTAAGAAATAGTTTTGTTTGTTTTTCTTGAAAAGGAGTCTTGCTCTGTCCCCAGGCTGCAGTGCAGTAACACAATCTCAGCTCAGTGCAACCTCCACCTCCTGTCTCAGCCTCCCTAGTAGATGGGATTACAGGCATGCACCACCATGCCTGGCTATTTTTTGTTTCTTTGTTTATATTTTTAGTAGAGACAGGGTTTCACCATGTTGGCCAGGCTGGTCTCGAACTCTTGACCTCGTGATCTGCCCGCCTCTGCTCCCAAAGTGTTGAGATTACAGACGTGAGCCAAGCTGTGTGCCCAGCCAGAAATAGTTTATTTCTAACTATTTAAGAAACATTCACCTTTTGGTATTTGTTAGCCATATCTTTGTATCCTATGATTTCACTGATTTTAACATTTTTCACATATACTTGAAAAGTATTTTCATAGGCCCATTGATGATTCCTCTATGATATTAATGCTTTCCCTTTTTTCCAGTTGTCTTAAGAATTAAATACATGCTCATGGTTTGAGGTAGTTTTAGGGAAAGGTGCCCTATGGCCAGAGCAGCTGGGCTCTTCTACTCAGACAGCCTTGAAGTAACAGGATCCTTAGACTACCTGTTATAGTCCAAGACTCTTGATTTATAAATATCATTAGTCTTTTATTTGCAGGCAGAATTCTGCTGGAATGCACTTAAATTAGAATTGCCCTTGTTATTTGCCAATAGGGAAATTGCTTCCTGATACTCTAGACAGATCCACAGCTATATGGCAGCCAGAGATGCATTGTCTCATCAGGGTTGGATTCTGTCACTAACATAATATGTTGTCCAGAAAATTTCGCATTTGGAAAGAGAATTTTGTGTTAATATTAGCAATGAGAGACATCTCACTTCAGTGTAATAGTGTTAAGGGAAGGACGCATCATCGGATTTCGATACTATTTTTAGTGAAAAATACTTTAGTGCCACTTGTTAGAAAAACATCACAGGGCTAGGAAATAAAAGCATTTTTGCTTCTATAGAAACCTGGCACTTATTCCAGGTCTGACTAGAGAACTTACTCAAAGTAAAAAGAAAACCTGTTATTTTACGATAAGTTGTTTACATCTCTCAACCATCTCATCTTTGGAGAGCTGTGCCTTTTTCCAGTGGGTGCTGCTTATGCAGAATAGCTTTTGTCCACAGCAGGGACAAGTTAATGCATCGCATGCACGACATAAACAGTCCCCAGCTTACAATCAGGACATGTTCCAAAAGCTCATTTTTAAGGCATTTGTTTAAAACTCACAATATGCTTGTTCATAGAAACAGTGGTGTAAGTGATGATCGGAGGGCCAAGCTACTCCACCAAAGCCTATTTAATGCATCATGTAACTAAACTTATACAGTTACGCTTCATACACCCTGAAAGGAGGGATCTCATATAATAACAGGAAGAAAAGGAAGAGAAAATCGTCTTCTTACTTCCAAGAATCTCTTTTCCTTCATTTTTAAATTTTTTTCATCCTCTTCCTTTTGAGAAAGGACAGAGGGATTCCTGTGTCTCAGTGTCTCATGCTGATGAAACAACTCTCCCTCACACCTACCCTAAAAAAATCTCTCCGTACAGCTGAACTCAAAATAGAAGGAATCAGATCCTTTGACTTTACACATTTTTGTGCCATTCACCATAGCCCTGTGGCCCACTAATTTTTAAATAACAGTGTTTCCTAGCTATATGATTCTCTAATTAGTGGATTTCTGGTGAGTGTTAGAAAGACTGATTTAGAAAAGAAATGAGGCTGGGTGTGGAGGCTCATGCCTGTAATCCCAGCACTTTGGGAGACTGAGGTGGGTGGATCACCTGAGATCAGGAGTTCAAGACTAGCCTGGCCAACATGGTGAAACCCCATCTCTACTGAAAATATAAAAATTAGCTGGGCGTGGTGGCACACGCCTGTAATCTCAGCTACCCGGGAGACTGAGGCAAGAGTATCACTTGAACCTGGGAGGCAGAGGTTGCAGTGAGCTTAGATTGTGCCACTGCACTCCAGCCTGGGTGACAGAGTGAGACTCTCTCTCATGAAAAAGGTATTTGGGGCCTGGGCCACCATATAAAGAAATTGTTGTCCAGGAGTGGTGGGTCACACCTGTAATCCCTGCACTTTGTGAGGCCGAGGCAGGATGATTGCTTGAGGCCAGGAGTTTGAGATTAGCTTGGGCAACATAGCGAGACCCCATCTCTACAAAAATTTAGCCAAGTGTAGTGGCGGGCACCTGTGGTCTCAGCTACTAGGGAGTCTGAGGCGGGAGGATTACTGGAGCTCAGGAGATTTCAGCTACAGTGAGCCATGCTTGTGCTATTCCACTCCAGCCTGGGCTTCGGAGTGAGACTCTGTCTCACAAAGAAAAGAAAAAAAAAAAGTTGTTCCTCCAAGTCAGTGGTTCTGATGAACTGGTTTGCTTGTCACATTTGGACCTCTACTGGATAGAGGCCAGCCTAACATTCTGTATTGCATGGGATGACCACCCACAGCAGTTACCCAGCTTAAAAGATCAATGGTACTGAGGTTGAGAATGTACTTTAAGCATGTCCTAAAGTATGGGCATTATCTACAAGTGTTATATCGGGTCCAATAGCTTAGGAAATCCAGGATTAAGAGTTTACTAGGTGTGCTGGGTTGTCTGGCAGTGGTCAGGTCCCCCCGTCCAGACATTTGAAATTAGCATGCCCTCTAATTCAGATGGACAGAAATGTATTGAGAGCCTATTTTGCAGCAGCAGTGTTGTAGCTACTAGAGATACAGCAGGGAATCAACAGGGGTTCCTGTCCTCACTGTACTTATATTCTCATAGGGGGAAAAACAGTTAACTATATAAATGTGTGTCTGTATAGAGAAATAAAGCAGGGAGTGGTGATAAAAGAGTTGGGGAGAAATTGGAATTTGAAACAAGAAAGTCAGGAAAGGCCTCGTTGAGAATTTTACAACTCTCACCCTTCTTCTATATAAGAACTTTAAAAATCAGAAAACTCCAGATAATTTCCATTCAGGGCTGGAGTACGTTGAGAGAGGGAACTGAGATGTCAAGAGTAGGGGCTGAACTGTGCGGATCTTTGATGTATTCTGCTGCCTTGTGGGTTGCTTTCATTGGATTCCTCAGCCTGTGGTGGGCGTAGCGTGGCATGGATCTTGTGGGCACAGAACATTTGGCAAACATATTGACAGCTGAAAGCAGAGCTGCTGAGCTGCATTATCATGAGTCCACCACAGGCATCTAGCCTGGAGCTGCTTTGCACCCTGAGAGAACAGCACTTGGAGCCTGTGAATGTCATCTAGTAGGTGCGGACGGGGAATGCTCGATTCTCCTGCTCTCAAGAATAACAGTTCCAGCCCCGGCACAGTAGCTCACACCTGTAATCCCAGCACTTTGGGAGGCCAAGGCAGGAGGATCACTTGAGCTCAGGAGTTTGAGACCAGCCTGGGCCACATGGCAAAACCTCATCTCTACAAAAAAAAATAAAAATCACCCAGGTGTGGTGGCATGCACCTGTAGTCCCAGCTCCTTGGGAGGCTGAGGTGGGAGAATCACCTGAGGCCACAAGGTTGAGGCTGCAAAGAGCCATGATCATGTCACTGTACTCCAGCCTGGGTGACAGAGTGAGACCCTGTCTCAAAAAAAAAATCCCACAGTTCCATCTTTTTTGGAGAACAGTTTATTTCCTTATAGCTGTCTTCTCACAGATAAGAAAAAGATTTTTTAAAGTGTGGCCTTTTTTTTTTTATTATTTGAAAAAAATCCATTTAGGACACAGCGCCTTACACCTCGCAGCCAAGAACAGCCACCATGAATGCATCAGGAAGCTCCTTCAGGTAAGGTGGTGACAACTTAGAATTATAAATGTGTCAGTTTTACAATTTAAAAGTAATCTTGTCTGTGAAAGAACAAACATACCCTCCATACACACTGCTTTAAATACTGTCCCAAAGCCTGTGTTTCCTAAGAAGCTTCATGATTGAAATGATAGCCAAGGATAAGATTGTTTCCACAGCAACTCCACTGGCAGAGAAGAGGATCTAATCAAAATTGGAGTGTCTTTTTTGGGATCCAACCTTTTTCTCCCCTTTATTTGGTTCCTCCTTTTTTTTTTTTTTTTTTTTTTTGCTGAAGGACTTACGCCCTCTAAATAATCAGTTTCTAAGCTGCTGGAGATCCTTACCACACAGGATCTCCAGTATCCTAATATTGTTAAATCATCAGTAGAATGCAGCTCTTCTTTGAGAAGCAAAATTGCAACCATTATTTCCTTATATGTAACTTGATGAGCTTTAGTTCTTGGGTTTTGTTTAAGTCCTTGGTTTTATTCTTCTTTATAATTTTAAGCCAATTCCTTGGTTCAATAATCTTGCCAGGAAGTTTATAACGATCCCTTAAAATGATGACTTCTATAAATCTTTAAAGATGAATATGTAATGAACTCCCAAGAGCCGTCCATGCCGTAACATCCAGTTGATGCAAGCTGGCTGTTTTCAGGAACAGCATAGAGCAATAAAATACGTGTTTGGTTGTACTATCTGCTCTGTCGAGCTGTTGTCTTGGCCTCCACAAGAACTATTTAGGACCCAGCATCTTGCTTTAATTTGGCTTTGAAATTCTAATGCAGAAATGTGGTCACATTCTTCAGCTTGTCCTGCTCTGTTGATCACACAGCTTCTTCCTTGCGTTATGTGATGCAAGCTACTGCCAGTTCCAAGAATGCTTAACCTTAACAGGTCTTTGAGGCTAAATTCAAAAAAAATAGATCAATGTCTGAGATTTTGTGTTATGAGGCTTCCCTCTGAAGACAATTAAAATAGAACTTTTCTTCCCTGCCTTCTCTGGGACCAGACACTCTGGATAAGTGAAAATCATTGCTGAAGTGCTCTGCCTCCATACCCGTGGCCCTACCTCAGTTTTTAAGTAATTTATTTATGCTTGAAATCTCTGTTCCCATTCTGGCTTGGCTATCCAGACTTTGCATCTGGCTCTGATTTTAAGGAAGAATTAACCTGACAAGCTGGATGTTCTCGTGAGCAAGAACCAGATATTCTAGTCTCTAATGTAATCTTATATCTGGTTATGCAAATGGATTGGTTTTTCTTCGGAATCTTTGAAGCCTTTAAAGAGTTCCTTGTGCTGTTTTAAAATTAGGCCAAAGCATGGTAAGTCGTAACTTAATCTCCATTCTTCTTATCACGGAAGGGCAGACATTTCAGTAGAGTGGTAGTGTGTTATTACCTCCTCTAACTGCCAAACCATCCAGATTGTTCTTCTTCCTGGATGGTGGTTAAAACCTCGGCCGTGTCCTCCTGTTGGGCTGCTTTCCCAGGTCCTGTTCCTCTTTGCTCTCTAGCTAGTTCTTCACCTCTTGTCTCAGTAGCCCAGGCTCTCTGTGCTGAGATCCCCATCACCTGCTGCCCCCCACTCCTACACCCTCTGCATTTATGGATCTCCCTGGGCTCTCCAGGCCTTTGCTCTTGCTGCCTGTCTGCTGGAGCCATTTCCTCTCTCCAGGGGCGACCACTGTAAAGTTCTGCCTTCTCACGGCAATAAGCACAAATAGAGCCTTGTGAGATTCTTCAAATTCAAATGAGCTCTTTCAGACCAGGCGTGGTGGCTCACGCCTGTAATCCCAGCATTTTGAGAGGCTAAGGCAGGCAGATCACCTGAAGTCAGGAGTTCAAGACCAGCCTGGCCAACATGGTGAAACCCTGTCTTTACTAAAAAAATACAAAAATTAGCCGGGCATGGTAGTGCATGCCTATAATCTAGCTACTTGAAAGGCTGAGGCAGGAGAATCACTTAAACCTGGGAGGTGGAGGTTGCAGCGAGCCAAGGTTTTGCCACTACACTCCAGCCTGGGCCATAAGGTGAGACTCTGTCTGAAAAAAAAAAAAAATTCCTCGAGCCCCCAGCTATTCCTCCCGCCCTTTCTTATACCACATTTCCTGGGCACTGTGCATCATGTCAAACAGTGACAAACAGCCATCCCTATCCCAGTGGGGCTCCCAGTCTGATAAATAATCCACAAATAAACATTACAGATTGCACAGCAGTACGAAGGAAGCTAACGGGTTACTGTGAGAGAGGAATGAGAAGTGGAGGTTCAGGGAAGGCCTCACGAAGGAGGTGATATTTAAGCTGAAACCTCCCAAGGATGCAAAGAGCCAAGAGGAAAGCGTTCTAAGCAAATGGAACGATGTGTGCAAAGGGCCTGAGGCAGAAAGGTGCTGGCCAGGGAGTGAAGAAAGCCAGTGTGTGGGCCTGGGGCAGAGCAAGTGTGGAGGAAGAGTAGCGCAGGATGTGGGGCCTTGTTGTGTCATGATGGGCTTGACTGCAGATCATCTTAAGTACAGCATGGAACTGTGAAGGCCTTTTAAGTAGACAGCGATGGTCACCCTTTTAAAAGAACATTCTAATTGTTTAGAGAATTGATAAAAAGGGGAAAAATGCAGAACTGGGGAGACCCTCCAGGAGGTTACCTTAGCTGTTCAGGTGAGAAGATGCTGTCTTAGACAAGGCTGTTGGGAACAAGAAAAGGAAGAGGACAGATCAGAGGTGAGTTTTGGAAAAAAAAAATTGACAAGACCTGGTTGTCCACTATGGGAGAGGTGGGGGCAGGGAGGAGGGGAAGAGGAGGAGGAGGATCGAAGCTGAATCACTGGTTGATGATGATGCTGTTGATGGAGATGGTAGTCCAGGCGGGGCATGGGGGAGGGGAAGCCAGAGATTTTAGCCAGGCTACCTTTGAGGTGCTAACCCAGCCTGCCTAGGTTTGAATCTTGGCTCTGCCATTTACTGCGACTTGAGCAAATTATCAGCTTTTTTGTGCCTCTGTTTCTTCATCTGAAAGTGGGAGTAATGATAATATCTATCTTGGGTCGTTAGAGGACCTGAAGCAGTTCTTTGAACAGTGCCTGGCATGTGAGAGCTAATACATAGCACTTACTGTTGTACTGTTGGGATCTCTGCGTTTGGGAGTCACTAGCATCCGTTCTTCTAGTTAGTATTTCAGGTTATGGGTGTGGAGGAGCTTACCAGGGAAGAGAGAGCAGAGGAAGAGCACTGAGGAGCCCTGGGGGTTTCTGTTTGGCTAGAGGAGGAGCCGCAAGAGGAAAAGCAGAAAAGGATGAGCCAAGCAGGGCTCTAGGAGCTGAGAGGTTGGAGAGAGGAGGACAGAAATGTTCACTGTCATTGGAAACATGAAGGTTGTTGGTGACCTCGACCAGGGCCATTTCCTTGGACTCAAAAGGGGACACCCAACTGCAGTGGTGTCAGGAGTGAATAGAGGTGGGGGAGCACGATCTGCATGTGGGTCATCCTTAAGAGAAAGCTGGTTTTGTGAAGGGGGTCAGAAAGGGCAGGAGATGGGGGAAAAGACAGGATCAAGATGAGAGAGCTAGAGCATGTCTGTTAGCTGGTGGGGTGCTGGAGTGATGATGGAAGGAGAGGACAGGTAGGTGAAGCAGCGAAGAGTGGGAGAGTTTGCCCATCCCGAAGACATGTCTCCTCCTCCCATAGGATACTGTAGACTCCTGGAGCACAGCAGTTGGGGCTTATTTATGTTTACAGTCTTCCTAATAAGTCACATCATACCTTGCAAGAAAAGTCTGAACTGAATAGAATTGGTGCAGCATATTTTATTATATGGGTGTATTTATTTTTGTCTTATAGTCTAAATGCCCAGCCGACAGTGTTGACAGCTCTGGGAAAACAGCTTTACATTATGCAGGTAACTTTCATTCTCCTATTTGTCTTCTGCCATTAGAAACACTAACTTTATCCTTATTCAAGCCATTAACCTTCCATACTATTCCTGGTGTTCTTTTCTGTTACCATTTCTAGACATTCCCATTTTACTCCATTTGTAAAATATGCAGAGTTTTACCGAGACGTACACCTAGAATTCATCAATTGCCTTGCCACCCAACCACTGAAAATTATCACGATTAATATATTTTAACTAATTTAAGTCTGCTTTTTAAACTAAGATATTCATAAGCACTTGTAGATTTCAGGTAATGTGTGATACAGACTTTTTGATTTGAGGATTTTTATGAATATCAGTCAATTTTATTTACCAACATTTTGTTTAAGTACAGTTATACAACTTCAAGTGACAAACATTGACACTGAACTATGAGTGATTAGATTTACACATGTGTTTTATTGCTAGTTGTGGAAAAGCTAAGTCCTGTGAAAAGCTGAATCAAATGTTTGCCTAAAGGCAATTGGCAGACATTGGCCTTAGGCCTACATAACTCTGAAATTCTGAAATTAAGCAGTAATTTAAAACACCTCTCACTTTTTTTTTCTTTGAGACGGAGTCTCTGTCACCAGGCTAGAGTGCAGTGGTGTGATCTTGGCTCACTACAACCTCCACCTCCCGGGTTCAAGCGATTCTCCTGCCTCAGCCTCCCAAGTAGCTGGGACTACAGGCACATGTCAGCACGCCCAGCTAATTTTTGTTTTTTTTTTTTTCAGTAGAGACAAGGTTTCACCATGTTGGCCAAGGTGGTCTCAATCTCTTGACCTCGTGATCCGCTTGCTTCAGCCTCCCAAAGCGTTGAGATTATAGGCATGAGCCACCACACCTGGCAAAACCTCTCGCTCTTAACCTTCCTAACACTATTTCTCTTCAGTGCAACTAGAGTGAATACATGTAGAGTGGGTAGAACATGAACAGTTCCTTCCTGAAGCATCTGATACCCCTGGCTGTGAGAATAACTTTGTGATTGGCTGTGGTGTTTCTGTTTTCCTTCCTCCAGCGGCACAGGGCTGCCTTCAAGCTGTACAGATTCTCTGCGATCACAAGAGCCCCATAAACCTCAAAGATTTGGTGAGTACCAGGTGGTCACTAGATATAAAGGGAGACACTGGTTCCTAGAGCTCAGAGGGATACCTCTAGAGTCACTGAGACATTAGGCCATCAGTCCCCAACCTTTTTGGCACCAGGGACTGATTTGGGGGAAGACAATTTTTCAATGGATGGGGGTGGGGAGGGTTTCAGGATGAAACTGTTCTAGCTCAGATCATCAGGCATTGGAGTGCACAACCTAGATCCCTCGAGTGCTCAGTTCACAAGAGGGTTCCTGCTCTTATGAGAATCTAATACTGCCGCTGATCTTATGGGTAGTGATGCTCAATTGCCTGCCACTCACTCCTGCTGTGCAGGGGGGTTCCTAACAGGCCACAGACTGGTACTGGTCTGCAGCCCCACTGGGCAAAATTCTGTTGCTTTTCAACCTAGATTCTCTTCTTCAAAATGGATTAATATATTATTCTTAACCCTTTTCCTGTTTGCCCGGAGAATACTCGTTTGGGGAGTACAGAATTTAGGGATGCAGCGTTTACCTCAAAATAACTTTGCCAGATAAAGAAATATCTCACTTTTATTATAATTATTTTCACATCACTCTAGTATATCGACTTTGGAAACAAAAGACATCATTCTATTTATAGCATCCTATTTTTGGTAGTGGTATTTCCATGTACAAAATATAGTAATTTTCAATTGCCAAAAATGTCAAATCCTAGCAAATGTAGCATTCCTATGCATGATGTTAACATCATTCTCAAAGAGTTGGCTGAAGATTCATTTGATGAATCTGATTTTTCTATAATAGATGATTCTGACGATTCAGATGATTCTGATGTTAGTTTTGTTTAGAAATAACTCTAAGAACAGTTTTTATATTTAATTTTCACATTGAAAACCAGTCAGATTTGCTTCAGCCTCAAAGAGTGTATTTCTATAAAATTAAAAGAGCTCTGGCAGAGAGCTGCATGGCTTTTTTCTCAACTGGGAAGGTTAATTGGTTTCTAAAGCATTAGAAAAACATTTTGCAGCATATATTTCCTAAATAGGTATATTTGTTTCTCCGGCTATCTATGTTTTCTACCATCAATGTAATTACAAATAAAACTTAATTTTTTCAATTTAAAATATAAAAAATAAGTCTAAATGGAAATTTTACTACTTTCTTTCTGCACCCCATCTATCACCTTGAATACCTTCTAGGTAGAATCTCCCAAATTTGAAGATCATTACTAGGCTACTTTAAGTTCACCATGCTCTTTGGAGAATAAATTTATATACCTATCACAATTTCATGTTGCAGCATGAGAACTGACACACATACACTTATACTCGATGGAGATTCTGTGAAGTGACTAGATATAATCTGTAAATAAATTCATATCCCTTGAATTTCCATACTTCCTCAGTAGAAAGTATTATAACTTCACAGAGATAATGCCCAGAAATCTGTCTGAAATTCTGCTATCTGACAATACTCAATCTTTAAGCAGCACTTGTATTTTTAAATTGTTGGATATATTGTAACTTTTCTTTTCCCTTTGCCTGTTGAATGCTTCTACCTTAAAACTCACTGTCGATGGATTCATAGGGTATATTCCAGGAAAAAGAAACGACAGAGTAAAAACTTCTCTTTATGTTTTGTGTTATTTGTGTCAGGCCTAAGATTACAGAAAATACCTATATATATTCTTTTAGTATTTTTCATCGTTTGTTTTATATTGTAATGTTTAAAAGCTTAATCCACCTGACATGGTTTTTATATGAGTTGGAGACCTAGATTTCCTTCTTCCCAAAGGGACTGCAATTGTCATGACGTATTATTCTTTCTATGCATTTCTTTATGCAGTCATGTGTTAGTAATAGACATAGGCTCTCAATTTATGTTATGTTTTGATACCTAGCAAGATTACTAAAATGTATACTTTCTGTTAAGAGTGGAATGGCAGGATATGTAATCATTAGTGCACCGGGAAGAAGCTGCCTACAGGGCACTGGGATCTTCTGATGTCATATGGAGATTCATCCTTCCTTTCTCCAGCACCATCCCTAGTATGCACGGTACATTTGCCTTGAGCCTTTACACGCTTTGTGTTCTACCCTCTCTCACGATCACCCAAACAGTGATAGCCACGGTAACAAGCAGCCCAAGAAGCTAGAGCTGCTATGGAAAAGCTAGCATTCAGTGAAATTCCATAAGAAGAGTTGTGCCGACATACACTTGTGGCTCTACAGGGACACAGAATATCAAGATGGACCGGATATTAGATCAGCAGTCCAAGTCAGGAAAAGCATGTGCAAAGAATAGGGGCTGACTTTTGCAATTCTGGCATTTTGTGCCTGAGTTAAAATCTAAATCTGAATTTGTCTCCTAGGATGGGAATATACCGCTGCTTCTTGCTGTACAAAATGGTCACAGTGAGATCTGTCACTTTCTCCTGGATCATGGAGCAGATGTCAATTCCAGGAACAAAAGTGGAAGGTACCCCAGAATTAGGCAGAAGTCATGTAACTTCAGTGATATCCACATTCTGAGAGTATTTCAAAATATCACAGCTATATTTTGGATCATTTGTTATAAAGGGGTTTTAACTTCTTACCTTTTTAAAGTTCTGTTTTTGATAATCAAGAATCTATGTTGACCTAAAAGCAATTTTCCCCAGACACCTGTGGACATCATTGCTGGCTAAGTCTGTGAGGAGACTATTATATGCTAACATGAATATGCAATTTCTTGTGACTTTCTATGCAAAATAAAATAAACTGATTGGTTGGTTTGGAGAAATGGTCTTAGCAACGTATATGTTATTTAAAATGCTTGAGGTGAAAAAAGGATAAGATTCATGCCAGTCATATTAAATCCCATCATATTGTGCCAAATAGTATAGAAGATTATGTTGTTTGACTAAATATGGTTTAATGTTTTGATTTAATCTGAAGTTAAAAAAAAACATCTAATTTCATCTTGATAGCATTCCACTTCAAATTCCCCAAAGATAAGTGTAATAAAGGTTTAACTGCACTTAATCTTCTTTTCTCTGTCTCTCTTTTTTTTTTAAGACAACTGATTTCCCAAGAAAGAGTTTGTACATTTTGTTAGTACTAATTTTGTGTTTCCCTTTTCCTTTAGAACTGCTCTCATGCTGGCCTGTGAGATTGGCAGCTCTGACATCGTGGAAGCCTTAATTAAAAAGGGTGCAGACCTAACCTTTGTAGATTCTCTTGGACACAATGCCTTACATTATTCCAGACTCTCAGAACATGCAGGAATTCAAAGCCTTCTATTATCAAAAATCTCTCAGGATGCTGGTATGTGAAAGAAAATAGCCAATGTTGTTTTAAATTTATCCACTCCATTTTCCCCAAAGGATAAAGGAATGTGTGCAATATGATATATTTTGTTATTCTTTGAAACATATTTTTGAAGAAAAATGGAGTGTTAAAAAATATTGCGTATGGCGTATGTGTGTGTATCCCCCCACCCAAAGTGAATATGAATCATTATGGTTCTTATAGTTCTTTTTTTCACTTTTTCCTCTTTAGATTTAAAGACCTCAACAAAACCAAAGCAGGTATTTATCTTTAGGGGAGGCTTTTATGTTTCATTTATGCTTGTGGGAATTTTGAAGTTCAGATTTAACCACTCTGTTCAGATTTAACCACTCTGTGGTCCAATAGTAAAATAATAAAGACTGTATTGAAAATACGTAAGGACTGAAATATCTTTGAAATAAATGATTCATTGTTATAAGGTGGTAAAGGTTTTCTTAATAATTTGCTTTATTTCAAAAGCATGTAACTTTAAACTTGCTACTTACATGTTCATCTTTTTCTGAAATGCACTAACTCATACTTCCTATTGGTGTGAACATGTTTGATGTGGCTTAAACTCTACGACTGAATAACAATGTTCTAAGTACTTGTAATATCACATGAGCTACAGACCTACAACCCAGAAAATGTTAGCTATTTAATGAAAATAAGAGAATTTAGCTTTTTCTTTTAATTAGGGGTTTTCTAGAATGTCATATGGTGTTACACAAAGCGGAAATTGAGTTTGTCCTGTTATTGTGTAGTTATTTTCTAAAAATATGTTGTCACTATCTGTTTTTTGATGAACAGTATATATTTGGTTGTTATATTTATTTACACATCTAGGTTCTTGAAGAAATAATAAACAGCAAATACTCAATACTGAATCTATGTGCTAACTGTAATACTTATCAATAACCTTCAAAAATGAAGTTATCCCTTTCCCTCATAGTCTTTTAAAAAGGAATGGAAATAATACAGAGGTGTGGGAAATACCATTGGTTTTCATTCATACAGAAAGCTGACTATGATTGTGTTCTGGATTCTAAATTGTGGTAGATGTCAACCTCTACTTTGCCAGTTCTCCACACCAACCTAATCTGGTTTTATCTTCTGTGTTTTTATTTTCTTGCTATCTAAGCATGGGCTGCTAGAAGAATACTTGGCGCATGCATATTATTTATTTTTATGTTCGTAGCAGATTTCAGATTTTGATAAAGTAAGAAATGCATGAACTTTTGAGGTTTTTCTCATGTGTTTGATAAAGCTACTTGCTCAGACTTTACTAACCAAACTAACCCACCTCCATTCTTTGGACTGTGATAACTTTCAGCATGACCAAGTCTCTAAAATAAGCTCAGAAAGAAGTGGAACTCCAAAAAAACGCAAAGCTCCACCACCTCCTATCAGTCCTACCCAGGTAAAAACAAAAGCAAACCAACAATCGATAAACATACTACAAAAAAGCCATAAATTTGTCATTTTGTTTAGGCCAAAAAGGAATGCTTTAGAACTGACCTTTAAGTGCATATTTAAAATTTTCCTTAGCAGTTTTAAATTACAAATTGTGGTAAGAAGGAGTTTGATGATTAGTATGGAAATAATGTTGATTCTTATCTATTTTAAAACAGTAGAATCCAACAGGCTCTTTTTGAAAAGTCTCAAGGAAGTTTCTCAAAATCTTATCACAGAAACTTTTCCCTTAAGATAAGCTCAATTTATTTTTAGTTCCTTATAGTAAAAGATCTAGTAAGGAATGGGAGAATGAGTAGCCAATGAGGCAGTTAGTTGAAAATGAATTTCAGTTGGTTTCTTAAAACATTGCTAAAATATATTTGCCTTTCTAACTACATTTACGGTTGGCTAATATTAAAAGTAGTTTTCATTTCTGAGCTTATAGTGACCATTGCATAGAGGAGGAAGCTCAGTAATCTATGTAACTGCATGTAAAAACAGGTTGAGACTTGTTATTTAAAAATTCATAGGCCACAAAGAGAATAATCCATATTTAAATAGTAGAGAGGAATAGCTCATCTCATAAGTATTTTTAAATGTATGTTAGCATACTTATTCTTAACCTGCAACAAAAGTTTTATAGATTAAAAACATGATTTTAATAATATAGGAACAAAGTTATATTCTGTAAACTTTCAGAAAGTATTTGAAGTAGCTGAATTGCACTGAAAATATTCTACCCTTGAATTAATTGATGCCAAGTATACTTACTGTTAGATTTCATTGCATTGGTTAAACAGGTCAGTTATTCGGCACTGAAGAAGAAAAGAGTTGGAAGGTGCATTCTTTATGGATAATTTTCATTTTGTTTGTTTGTTTTTTAGTTGAGTGATGTCTCTTCCCCAAGATCAATAACTTCAACGCCACTTTCGGGAAAGGAATCAGTATTTTTTGCTGAACCACCCTTCAAGGTATTTTCTTTCTGTATTCAGTTTTGTTACTGTATTTTAAGATACATGATAGACTTGCTTTGAGTTATATAACACTTGGAAAAAACTGAATATGCTTCTGAATCATTGGTTCACAACATTTTCACCAGGAGTACCCCTTGACTATTTGTTCTGGCACGAACCCCATAAAGCAAGAATAGGTACAGCTAGTATGTATCCATAATAATTTAAAATTTTTTTTTAAATAATTGAGTGAATAAATTAAATTTACAAATTTATAATTGATTTTCTTCATTTAAAAAAGAAAAAGACAAGAGGACCAAGTGCAGTGACTCACACCTGTAATCCCAGCACTTTGTGAGGCCAAGGTGGGCAGATCACCTGAGGTCAGGAGTTTGAGACCAGATTGGCCAACACAGCAAAACCCTGTCTCTACTAAAAATACAAATTTAGTTGGATGTGGTGGCTCATGCCTATAATCCCAGTTACTTGGGAGGCTGAGGCAGGAGAAGTACTTGAACCCAGGAGGTGGAGGTTGGAGTGAGCCAAGATCGCGCCACTGCACTTTAGCCTGGGCAACAGAATGAGACTCCGTCTCGGAGGTTGGGAAAAAAAGACAAAGTTTACTTATATGGAATCTAAAAAAGTTGAACCCATAGAAGCAGAGATTAGAATGATAATTGGGGGAGTAGTGAGAGGTGCTGGGGAGATGTTGGCCAGAGGATACATTTCATCTAGATAAAAGGAATAAGTTTAAGAGATACGTTGTATAACATGGTGACTATAGTTAATAACAAGCATTAGATTCTGAAAAATCACTTAAAGAGTAGATTTTAAGTGTTCTCATCACAAAAAATGATAAGTGTGTGAGATTAATTAGTTCCACTTGGCCATTTCACATTATGTACATATTTGAAGACATCATGATGTACACGATAAATGTACACAGTTTTTATTTGCCAACTAAAAAATAAATTAACTTTTTAAAAAATAAGATGTGGAAGTTACCAGCTTCTACCTGTTATTCTCCTCATTCTTTCCTGAATGCAGGATATTGAGGAAATGCCAAAAATTGTATTTCAGAAACTTCTCTATACATAATGTAATATCCTAGATTGGATCCTGAGACAGAAAAAGGCCATTCGTGGAAAAACTGGTGCAATTTGAATAAAGCTGTAATTTAGGTAGTAGTAATTTACCAATTAACAAACTGGTAAATTTATATATGGCTACATATGTATATGTATCGTATATGGCCAAAAATTGTATAATGGCTACATATGTTGTAAACTTTAGGAGAAATGAGTGAAGGCTTCTATATTGCAACTTTTTTGTAAATCTTAAATTGTTTCAAATAAAAAGTGCATTAAAAAGTTTTTTAAAAAGAGACAACTGAATAGATAACCAGTCTTCATACCCGATTAAGTTGATATTAATTCCAGTCAAAAAGATAGAAACTTTGTTATTCTCTGATGTCTTACTGAGAAGTAATTGTATAGTTAATTAAATGTTTTCCTGACTATAAAAGTAATATGTATTTATTTTACAAATGTTAGAAAATCCATTAGGTCTCATCCACCTGGTTCTATAGGTTTGTGGTTGGGAAATATTTTAAAGAAGTAGGAGGATATTTCCATTTAATATCTGTTTATGTAATATACTGAGAAATTATACTTGGGGGAAATAAAATTTATAATTATTAAAATGAAATTTCAATATTGTATATTTACTTATTTTCCCTTATTTAGAATTACTAAAGATGTTTTCTTTTAACTTGGATACACATTAATCTGCAAAAGATTCTATCAACCTGTCATTTCCCTCACTTTAGACTTTACTAATAAACTCTGCAGATGGATTCCTATATAGGACAAGGCAAGGAAGTTATACTCTTAGTTAGTACCCTAATATCTTCTGATATGACTTTGCCTCAAAGAAGCAATGCAATCCAAAGAATAACTTCACAAATAATGATTTTTCAGAGGTAGAGTATAATAGACTGTCATTTCTGACAAAACAAAAATCAAGATAAAAAGTGACATTCCTATGTTAGCTTAAGGAGAAAAAAAAATGGTATCTATTTAAAATGGCTAAAGTTTAAAAACACTAAAAATACCAACTGAGGTTGTGGCAGAACTAGAACTCCATATTCTGCTGGTGGAAATGTAAAATGCCATAACTATTAACACTTTGGAAAGCTGGAAGTTTCATTAAAAGTTAAATATAGACCTAATAAATGATCCAGCCATCCACTTATAGGTGTTTACCAAAATGAAATTATATGTTTGGACACAATCTTGTATGCAAATATTTGTAGCAGCTTTATTCACAACCTCCCCAAATTGGAAACAATCCATATATCCATCAACAAGTCAATAAAGACAATGAGATATACCCATATAATGCAATATTACCTGCCAATAAAAGGGAATGAACTGTAGCGCAAGTAACATCATAGTTGAATCTGAAAATTCATCATAATGAGAGAAGCCAGTCACCAAAAAATTCATACGGGATGACATTCCATTTATAGGAATTCTAAGAAATGCAAAAAAAAAAAAAAAAAGAGAGTTGTGATTGTCTGGGAATGACATGAGCAAGGACTGGTTGGGATGAAGCATGAAGAAACTTTTAGTAACGAACAAATTCTCTATCTTGACTATAGCGTTGGTTCCATAGGTATACATCTGTCAAAACCGCCTCAAATTATAAACTTTAGCTGGATGCAGTTTATTATACCTTATATAGTGGAGAATGTTTAAACAAGTAAATTTATTATAAAAGTGAAAGGACTACTTTTTGTAAAGATAAGCACTTACTGAAAATAAGCCACTTTATTTTTTAGCATTTGGGCTTTTATAAAGGTGTCTTCGCTGAAAAATTCTCTTACTGTCTGTGGCTCATTCAGATGCCACATTGTAATTTTTAGCAAGCAACTGTAATGCTTTGAAGTTCCAAGAATTTTTACAGTAGATTAACAGATATTCAGGGACAAAGGATTAGGGAAAATCTTTAGGGACTCTATTGCCAATCTAAGACCATATGATATTTATTACCTTTTCCCTTAGAAAGGCTAATAATAACTTTAATAGCAGATAATTTATAAAATGATAAAGCTAAAAAAATCTGCTTTAAAGTATTTCAATCAATGTATAACTAATGCAGCTATATAGGACTTCTCTTTGACTTCATTATGAAAGCAGTATTTGCCATCTCAGTTTTTAGTATATAACTCAGTAAATTAGCAATTACATGAAATTATTGTAATTTTTTTCTGATCACCTCTAGCTTGGAGAAATTATTGTAATCTTAAATTTATTTGCATTGTACTTACTAAATGAAACTTTTGAAAACTATTTAGAGAATATACCTTCTGGAACTTCTAATGCTTTAGAAATTTAACTTAGTAGATAACTGTCACTTTTACTCATTTATAGCGTAAAATACCATCTTTCTTTGACATTTTCTAGCTGCTTTTCTAGTAGGATAATACCAGATCCGCTCTGCATAAGCTCAAGGAGGAAAGTCTGCTTGATTCTTTTGTGCAATGTTACATTTAGGAATGTTCTTTTAAATCCTTTTTGTGTTTCAATAGGCTGAGATCAGTTCCATACAAGAAAACAAAGACAGACTAAGTGACAGTACTACAGGTAAGATAAGGAAGCATCTGTTTGTTTTTGTTTTCTTTAACCAAACTTTATTTCATGTCCATTTAAAGAGAGCAAAGGCCAAGCCGAGGTACTGTGTACAAAGGTCAGGAGCCGGCCTGGCGCAGTGGCTCACACCTGTTTGGGAGGCTGAGGCGGGTGGATCACGAGGTCAGGAGTTCGAGACCAGCCTGGCCAACATGGTAAAATCCCGTCTCTACTAAAAATACAAATATTAGCTGGATGTGGTGGCGAGCGCCTGTAATCCCAGCTACTTGGGAAGCTGAGGTTGGAGAATCACTTGAACCCGGGAAGTGGAGGTTGCCGTGAGCCGAGATCACGGCACTGCACTCTAGCCTGGGCAACAAACCAAGACTCAAAAAAAAAAAGTCATGAGCCAGCACGCCTGCACAGAGCTGCAGTAACGCACAAGCTGACATGCTCTGTACTTTAGGGTACCTTAACCTGCATTTTAAAGAGTCTTTGAATTGGAATTTTGAAAAATACATATTTATTTTCATTTGTCCCAAACTACATGTTAGCAGTTTCTTCAATTATGAATACAGGCAATAAGCCCCAGTGGTATTAGCAGACCAGTGATTCTGTCACCAAGAGAATTCCTATCACCTTACTGTTATTGCAGATTTCTTGAAATATTGACACTATTGCTACTAAAAATTATGGCAGTTATTAGACCTGCTGCTAGATCTTGTTACTGTTACCAAATAAGCTCTTAAGTTACTGTAGCCTGTATGTTTTATCTCACACATTAAAACATTATTTTCAGATGCGGTCCATAGGCTTCTACTGTCTGCTAACTGCACTCTTCACAGCTGAGCAGCATATAATTTCACGAGGGAGAACCCACCGTGCCACCTCCATGACTGTCCCAATCTAACTTTTCCACTTTGGATTTTAAGTAGGCACATGAAAAACAAGAGTGCTCATGAAATATGTAATCATATTGTCTTTATGATCATAGGGTTAAATTCACTGTGTCCCTTAAAGAGTGCCTCCTAAGAATGTAATACAGTATCTTTAGAATCAGTTTAAAATAGAAGAGACAATTTCAAAGGTCCATTTTTGCTCCAGCATTCAGAGTCTTAATCTGTTGTGTATTTCATAGGTGTTCGGAGCCTTTAATGTGCAGAACTTAGAAATATTTTTTATTTATGCATGTATTTTTTTTATTTTAGAGATGTTGTCTTACTGAATTGCCCAGACTGGTCTCAATCTCCTGAGCTCAAGCAATCCTCCCACCTTGGCCTCCCATAGTGCTGGGATTAAAGGCGTGAGCCACCATACCCAACCCTAGAAATATTAAACTTTCTAATTCCTGGAAGAGATCAATGTTAATGTAACTGAACAAATTTTACATTGGGTACTTTAAAAACCATTCACTGTATCTTAGAAGTAGTTTTTATTTCTTAGAATTGCATTTATGCTCCCATTTCCCTAGTTCATTCCACACTAACCAAACTTCATGTCAAGGAAACTCAGAAAGCTATGATTTAGGCATCAGACATCAGGACAGTGCCTTATGATCAGAAGCAAGCATTTCTTTGAAGAAAGGTCATTTTGCATCCTTCCAAGTTAAGATTAAAGTTTTCATCTTTGCATTAAATGGCTGTGAGAAAATTAAAAGCATAGCATTAAAAATTTAGATCAGTGCTTTTCAAAGTGTGGTTTGTAAAGTCTTTACTAGCCTATAATAATTAAGGAGTTTGAATGGGTGTGGTGGCTCATGCCTGTAATCCCAGCACTTTGGGAGGCCAAGGTGTGCGGATCACCTAAGGTCAGGAGTTTGAGATCAGCCTAGCCAACATGGCAAAAATCCATCTCTACTAAAAATACAAAAATTAGCTATTTACATAAAATTATTGAGATTTTATGTAATAGCTAATTACTGAGCATGCCTGCAGTCCTAGCTACTTGGGAGGCTGACACAGGAGAATTCACTTGAATCTGGGAGGCAGAAGTTGCAGTGAGCCAAGCTGGGGCCACTGCACTCCAGCTTGGGTGACAGAGCAAGACTCCATCTCAAAAAGTAATAATATTAAGGAGTTTGGACCAGAAATTTACACAGTTACTTCACTAAGCACATTGTTTTGTTCAGCTGACATATTTTTCGTAGGACTTTCTAGATGAAGGAACCAGTACATTGCACTGTGTTCTGGAGGAAGTTTGCTATCTCAGTGAGCACCTTGAATAGCACTCCTTAAGTTGTAATTCAGCATGATAATCAGTAGGATGTCAAACAGTTGTGGTTTACCAACAGGGATTACTGTGGGATTCAGAGAAGAGAAGACAGTTTCATGCTAGGGTGGTCACTGAATGCTTTAAGGACTGGGCAAAGTTTGACATGATGCCTAAGAATTCCCTGGCAGAGAGATTCTGCAGGCCAATCCTGTGGATTAAGAATAAAGAATCAGCCATGTGTTGAGAATGTAGAGGGTGTGATGGGAACCATGAATCTGAGGAAAACAGAAATCTAGGAAAGTAGCAGTGTCATGAACCTGAAAAAGTAGACTGGGGCCAAATCATGGTGGCCTGAACCCAGCTAAAGGAATTTGGAGATTATTTTTGGAGGGAAAACAAAGCACTTGATACAAAGGAATGACCCAGTCAAAGTATGTCATAGGAAGACTGGTCTGACATTGTTGTTTCACTGGGAAGAGGAGAGAGGCAGATTTTTGGGGAAGCTGTTTGCAGAGTTTCCAAGTAAGGTGATAAAATCTGAACTACAGTAATGGTAGTGCGGGGCAAGAAACCAGATTCCAGAGACATTTCTAAAATGATTCACAGAATTGAGACTTATGAGGCACAGGGAAGAACCAAAAACAACCAAAATATGACACTTAAGCCAGTGAATAGGAAATATGTGTCCAAATTCATCAGCTTTCAGAATTGCCTTGTATACACATGTATCTAGTATTGTGCTAAAAATACCACAGTAAGGAAACGCAGAACATGAAAAATTACAGTTCATCCATCCAGCTGGTAGGGCGTTTTATAGTTAGGACCAGGAAGAACTGGATTCGGCTAGGAAGTGAATTTGTCTGAGGTTAGAGAAATAAGAGTTTAATTGTTTTATATTAATTTAAATTGCTTTCTTTTCCCCAAGGTGCTGATAGCTTATTGGATATAAGTTCTGAAGCTGACCAGCAAGATCTTCTCGCCCTATTGCAAGCAAAAGTTGCTTCCCTTACTTTATACAATAAGGAATTACAAGATAAATTACAGGTATATGAATAGATTGCTATCATGGACTATTCCGTAGAGTCAAGCTCTTGGTCCTTTCAGAAGTCAGATGTATTTTGTTTTAAATGTGTACAGTAGTTTATTTTTAAATATTAGCTTTAAGCATCTTACAGTTTCAGATTATTTCATGAGAGTGTTATTAACTCTTTCTGTAAATTATTCAACTGGTAAATTATATATGATTATACACATAGTATGATCAGTATTAAAATTATATGTTTAATAAATTAATAAAACAAAATTCATAGAAATAATTCTATATAAAATATACTATATATACACAATGATACATATAATTTTATATATAAAATTTTATATTTGATTTTACATATACATGAAAGTTTTATATTTTAAATTATATATGTGTGTGTGTGTGTGTGTGTGTGTGTGTATAAGCCATTCATTTAGTAAAACTGATCACTTAACAGGTTTAAGAACTTGATAAGAAATAGCTGTATCAAAAAAAGAAGAAGAAATGGCTATACTTTATATCCATTGCCCCTGTTGGCAGATAGAATGATGAGAAATAAAGGAAAATGTTGAATTGGGGGCTTTGTACAGAAAACAATTCTAGTGTTTTCAAAGTGACAGAAATCATCTGTCCTAACAGAATGCAGAGCAAGCTTTGTGTCATTAGTCCCACTGTCGTGTCCCACACCATCTTTTTTCATGGCATAAGAATACACATGCTAAGTGATCATGCTACTGTCCCGTACCAAAGTTGTAGATTTACTCCTCTCATTCTTGTTGCTTGCTTAGCTAACACACGTTTGGTATCATTTAATTCTTGCCTTTTTTCCTAGGCCAAATCACCCAAGGAGGCGGAAGCAGACCTAAGCTTTGACTCATACCATTCCACCCAAACTGACTTGGGCCCATCCCTGGGCAAACCTGATGAAACCTCTCCCTCAGACTCCAAATCATCTCCATCTGTCTTAATACATTCTTTTGGTAAATCCACTGCCGATAGTGATGTCAGAATTCAGCAACTGCAAGAGAATTTGCAAGATTTACAGAAGAGATTAGAGAGCTCTGAAACAGAGAGAAAACAGCTACAGGTCGAACTCCAGTCTCGAAGTGCAGAACTGGTATGCCTAAACAACACTGAGATTTCAGAGAACAGCTCTGACCTCAGCCAGAAACTTAAAGAAACTCAGAGCAAATACGAGGAGGCTATGAAAGAAGTCCTTAGTGTGCAGAAGCAGATGAAACTGGGTCTTGTCTCGCCTGAGAACATGGATAATTATTCACAACTCCACGAGCTGAGGGTCTCCGAAGAGGAAATCAATGTGCTAAAGCAGGATCTGCAGAATGCATTAGAAGAAAGTGAAAGACATAAAGAGAAAGTGAGACAGTTAGAGGAAAGACTGATAGAGAGGGAGAAAGATACCGTGATTAAGCCACCTGCAAAAGAATATGAGGAAATGAAAAGTTCATATTCCTCTGTTATTGAGAATATGAATAAGGAGAAAGCATTTTTGTTTGAGAAATACCAAGAGGCCCAAGAAGAAATCATGAAATTAAAAGACACACTAAAAAGTCACATGACACAGGAAGCCAGTGATGAAGCTGAGGAAATGAAAGAAGCCATGCATAGGATGATAGATGAACTCAATAAACAGGTGAGCGAGCTGTCACAGCTGTACAAAGAAGCCCAGGCTGAGCTGGAGGATTACAGGAAGAGGAAATCTCTAGAGGATGTCACAGCAGAATATATCCATAAAGCAGAGCATGAGAAACTGATGCAAGTGACAAACGTGTCCAGGGCCAAAGCAGAAGATGCACTGTCCGAAATGAAGTCTCAGTATTCAAAAGTGTTGAATGAGTTGACCCAGCTCAAACAACTGGTCGATGCACAGAAGGAGAACTCCATTTCTATCACAGAACATTTGCAAGTAATAACCACGCTGCGGACTGCAGCAAAAGAGATGGAAGAAAAAATAAGCAGTCTTAAGGAACACCTTGCAAGCAAGGAAGTGGAAGTAGCAAAGCTGGAGAAACAACTCTTAGAAGAGAAAGCTGCCATGACTAATGCAATGGTATCCCGGTCTTCCTATGAAAAACTCCAGTCGTCCTTAGAGAGTGAAGTGAGTGCATTGGCATTGAAATTAAAGGAATCAGTGAAAGAGAAAGAGAAGGTACATTCAGAGGTTGCCCAGATTAGAAGTGAAGTCTCACAGGTGAAAAGAGAAAAGGAAAATATTCAGACTCTCCTGAAATCCAAAGAGCAAGAAGTAAATGAACTTCTGCAAAAATTCCAGCAAGCTCAGGAAGAACTTGCAGAGATGAAAAGATATTCTGAGAGCTCTTCAAAATTAGAGGAAGATAAAGACAAAAAGGTTGGTGAACCTGTATTGCTGTTGGGTTTCTAGCAATAAGTCTTAGGCTCGTTGGCTTTTACTATATTAAATACTTTTAGTGTTTGTTGGGACTAAACCGGAGTGAATGCTCGGAGGCTCTGCACATGAACTTTATCTGTCTTCAAAGTCACATTAAGAATAGTTGGTTGGGTATTTATGTTTCAAAAACACATCCTCTGGGCATGGTGGCTCACTCCTCTAATTCCAGTACTTTGGGAGGCCACAATGAGAGGATGGTTTGAGACCAGCCTCAGCAACATAGTGAGACCCCATCTGTACAAAAAATTTAAAAATTATCCAGGCATGGTGGTGCGCACATATAGTCCCAGCCACTTGAGAGGCTAAGGCAGGAAGATCACTCAAGCCCAAGAAGTCAAGGCTGTCATGAGCCATATCAACACCATTGTACTCCAGCCTGGACAACACAGTGAGACCCTGCCTCAAAAAATAATAAATAAGCAAACATAAATCTTCTGCCACTTCTCCTTATACTGAAGCATTTTCACATATGTGGTGCATATTTGTCCTTTAAAAATCATTTTACAGAAGCTTTGCCAGTGTTGGGGATCAGAAGTGAACCTGCAAACTGAAAAGTACTTGGGATCCACCTCAAACTTCAGGTCCTTTTTTAAGATTCAAAACAGATTCCTCCATAATATTAAACTAAAATACTCCTAGACTTAATCCTGCTTCCCTAAGGCCCATGAGCTTCCCCTCAAATCAGTGTAAAAGCTACCCTCGCTGGCCCACCCTTTGACAGGTATATAGGAGAGGAAGGGGGAGGAATGTGGGGACGCAGCAATTAGAGATGGCGCTGGACACAATTAGAGATGGTGCTGGCCACGCTGCTGGAGGAAGGAGGGAAGCAAAGAGGAAGTTGAGAAGGATGTTTGCTGCTGGAGGAAGGAGGGAAGCAAAGGGGAAGTTGAGGAGGATGTTTCCACGCACCTCTGCATCTCTAGTCCCCTGTCTCAGAGGTTCCGAATGCCATTCATTAGAATCTGCTTATCTTTATTCTTTTGTAATGAGTGTTTCAAAAGAGCTTTAATAGCCAGGGGAACAGGGATTAGGGAGTGGTGGGGTACAATGGGAAGTTAGCTGTGTTTAGTTTAAAGAAAGATGTCCAGAGATATCAGGCTTCCTAGGGCTTATTCCTGATCGCCCATGTCAGCAGTATTGAACAAAACATAGCTGTCTCCAAATAAACAATGCCTGAAATCCTAATTGATTTTTTTTCAATCATACCCCTTTTAAGAGTAAAAGTAAGAAACCAACATCATAGCTTTTGTTACCATCATGCACCAAAACATATGTAATTCAGGGGCCTTTATCTGAATGTAACAGATGTACTGGGCTTTGTTAGTTTGCCTGATTTTGTTTTCTGTTTCATTTTATGAGGTTTTTTATTTAAATGTATTAAAATGGAATTGTTCCAAAGTCTTAAGTCCCAGAGGCCAAAAGAGATGACTGTGTTCAAGGCTTAGAAATATCTGAAATTTTGCTTTGCAGACGTTACCGCCTGCTAATGCCATTTTCCTTTGTCCCTAGATAAATGAGATGTCGAAGGAAGTCACCAAATTGAAGGAGGCCCTGAACAGCCTCTCCCAGCTCTCCTACTCAACAAGCTCCTCCAAAAGGCAGAGTCAGCAGCTGGAGGCGCTGCAGCAACAAGTCAAACAGCTCCAGAACCAGCTGGCGGTGAGTGGGCTTGTTTCTGCTGCCTGGTTTGGGGTGGAGGGCCAGGCAGATTCCATACCAGCTCAGCTGCTAGTGCAAGTGGGCATGAACAAAAAGATTCCCAGCCCAAAGGAATGTACTTCAGTGAGCAGTGGACTGATGTCTTCAGTGATGGCAAAAGAGGGAGCCACTGGTGGAATTCCCAGTCGTTATCAGCGATGCCATGGGTTAGAGACTCACTGGGAAGGAAAGAACCGACAGGACCGTGGGAGGAGGCTGCGTGCTCACTTGTACCCTAACTTTTTACCCCTTCTTTTTCTGTAACAGTCTTTCTCCATCTCTGGCAGTGGCAAGAGATTTTTCTTGTTAGGGGCCAGGATCTCTAGTAGTTACATCTCTGAAGCTGCTTCTTGGTCCCTCTCCTTATTTCACCCGGAAGGGCCTTGCTTATCTAAATTTGTTTTCTGGGTCCATTGTAATAAATCACCATAAATTTGGTTTAAAACAACATGAGTGTATTATTTTATAGTTGCATGGAACAGAAGTCCAAAATCACTTTCAGTCAACTTCAAGGTGTTGGCAGGGCTGGTTCTTTCTCGAGGCCGTAGGAGAAAATCAATTTCCTTGCCGTTCCAGCTTCCAGAGGCTGCCTGCATTCTGTGGCTCATGACCCCTTCATCCATCTACAGGGCACATCACTCCAGCATCTGCTCAGTCTTCCCATCTTCTCCTAAAGCCTTTGACTTTCTTGCCTCCCTCTTATAAGGACCTGTGTGATTACATCTAAAGCCCACATAGATAATCCACGATAATCTCCCTCTCCATCTCAAAATCTTTAATTTCATCTGTAAGACTCCTTTTGCCATATAAAGTAACATTCACAGGTTCTGGGAATTAGGATGTGGACATCTTTCAAGAGCCATTATTTAGCTTACCACAATTATCTGTTAAGGTTTGAGTTGACATGGGTACATTAGGTTTTCCACCTGAAGTCCAGAGTTAGTCTGTCCTGGACTGTCTCTAGCTTCCATATACAAACAGAATATGGATTTGATGATTTCTTCAGTATAGATCTAACTAGTGAATTCAGGTTTCTGCACTCCTTACTCTGGCTGGCCACAAAGTTCAATGCTAGCTTGTTGGAAGAAACAGCTCTAGCAGTGGTGGATACTCAGAGGAGGAGAAGCTGCTCCTTACTGTGTTCTGCAGGTCATTCTTCTGATAAAATGGTATTACAGACTTGTAGACAAAGTGCTGTTGGTTTATACAGCAATTCTTACAATTATGCAACTTGTTTGTTGAGCTCTTACTATGCATTAGTATTATACATGGTGTTGATGATATAAAATGAGTAAGACTCACAGTTCCTGCCCTCATGGAGTTTATATAAGTTATCAACAGAGAGCTGCCCCGCATGCCATGGGCATACAAAGGAAATGTGTCTACCCAGTCATGCTGAGTCATGACAAGATTCCTACAGGAGTTATACTTGTGCTGAGTCTTGAAGACCTGAGTAAGAATATTTTGTTACTCAGCAAGGACTGACATGTGGCACTACCTGGCTTTTGGGAACCTTGGTGAGAACCATTCCAGTGGAGTGGGGAGGATGGTAGAATCCGGACTGCAGTAGACTGGTTGCTAGAGAAGCGAGTGAGTAGATAGGTGTCTGTGGGGCTAACCAGTCACAGCAGGGGTTGGGGGAAGCCTGAAGCAAGTTTGCTGGAAAGATGGGAGGTGGTGATTGGGGTGTGGGATGCTTTCAGTTGAGATTTCGGGAGTGGTAATGACAGAGGCAGGGCTACGACCGTGAGAGGAGCTGCTGAACCGAAGAGGAGCATGTTATTAAAGCTGAAGTAGAGGAACTGAGAGGTCTAGATGTTAGATGGATCATCACACTGATATCAAAGCCAACCAAATGATGACAGAAGAAGGGATGGAAAGGAAAACAGAGATCAGAAGATAAAATCATAAACAATTGAGTACAGATTGCTGAAAGGTGGGGAGGGAATACCACAAAGAGAAGTGATAAATGTGCCTTCTTCTGGTGTGAACTTCAAAGGACGGGTTTCAGAGTGTCCCCTAATGACAGGAAAGATACCTCATATTCTGACACTGATGGGGGGAAGGAAGAATAGGTATTATGGACTTTTGTACATTTTCGAAGTAATCCATATATAATGGTCTCAATTTTCATGATGAAGTAGGAGGACAGGCTCTTAGAATGAGAAGAGTTTCAGAGCTAAGACCCCTGAAACAGCCACTGAGAAGAACTGGAGTAATAGCTCAACAAGGAGAAATAGAAGCATCAGCAGCTGTATTGAGGAACCACTGGAAATTAAGGCCACCCTGTTTGCCTCCTTGGTACACTGATAGCTCCCCAAGGATTATACAACACGGGCCATATAGTGGGTAATCAATAATTCCCTTAAAAAGAATAGACTTTAAAAATTAAATTAGTACACACTTGATCATTATAGAAAAGTTGAAAAATATAGAAAAGTCTTAACAAGTTCCTATAAAAATTTTCCATCATTCAACAGCTTTGAGATAATAGCTTTTTGCATTTGATATATTTCCTTGCAGTATTTACACTGAATGTAGCTGAATTTGCATAAATATGGGTACATATATATACGTGTGTGTGTGTGTGTGTGTGTATTTTTTTTTTTCTTGAGACACAATTTTGCTCTGTGGCCCAGGCTGGAGTGCAATGGTATGATCTTGGCTTACTGTAACCTCTGCCTCCCAGGTTCAAGTGATTCTCCTGCCTCAGCTTCCTGAGTAGCTGGAATTACAGGCACCCACTACTCTGCCTGGCTAATTTTTGTATTTTTAGTAGAGACAGCGTTTCACTGTGTTGGCCAGGCTGATCTTGAACTCCTGACCTTCACTGATCCACCCACCTCAGCCTCCCAAAGTACATATATTTTTAAAAACAAACTTGGGATTATAATAACTCTTTTTTATATGGTTTTTTCTAGAGTTGACATATCAAGATTTTTTTCCCTAAGATTATTGACAAGTATTCAGAAATACACAAGCCAGTAAGGCCACAACAATTTTAGAAGCTTCCAATGCATCAAGTGGAGGTAACCACTTGGGTAGCATTTGACTGCAGCTTTCCCATAGTTTTTTGTTTTTCTTCTTTAAAGATCTCCTAAGTTCATTAATAATGTGAAATATTCTCTTTTTAGGAATGCAAGAAGCAACACCAGGAGGTCATATCAGTTTACAGAATGCATCTTCTATATGCTGTGCAGGTATGTAGGGTAATACCCCTTGAAGTATCTGGACATCCTAAAGAAATATGGCAGCAAATGTTGACAGAACTCCCATCATTAAACAAGTTGAATGAACAATAATTAGAGGAGAATCCTTTTCAATGGAAAGCTTGAATATGCCTTTTGCATTGCTTTGGATCCTGTGTCAGGAGCCTCGTGCCCTGTTTACCAGGAGCAGCCCCATCTTTTAAGGCAGGGCCTCACTGTCACCCAGGCTGGAGTGTAGTGACATAATCTTGCCTCACTGCAGTCTCAACATACCGGCTCAAGTGATCTTCCCACCTTAGCCTCCCAAGTAGGTGGGATTACAGGTGCCCACCACCACACCTGGCTAATTTTTATATTTGTTTTGTAGAGACGGGGCTTTGCCATGTTGCCCAGGCTGGTCTCAAACTCCTGAGATCAAGCGATCCGCCTGCCTCAGCCTTCCAAAGTGCTGAGATTACAGGCATGAGCCACCACACCCAGCCCTCCCATCATTTATTGAGGAATGTGGGATGACATGGTCCTCCACTGGGAGGACCAGGGCTTTATTTTCCAGCAATGCTGATCTTCTCAGAGCTACCAGTGCTGCCTTAGCTCTATGATGCTTGCTGTTCTGCCCGCTGGACTCACATTTGCAACTGAGACCCCGGATAGCCTTTGCTGAAGGTTTTGGTAGACACTGCCGCCTTATCTTCCAGCTGGATAAAGGCAGGGCCCCTTGACTCAGTTCCTCATAGAAATGTGGGACATGATAGGGCTGACATTCCTGTGAAAGATGGGGAAATTAGCTCAGCGCTTCATTGCAGTCAGCCATCTCATTCCCCAGAAAAGGAAGTTCCATGGCTTAATTTAGGTTCTAATGAGTATCTTGTGTTTGAATATCCTAGGGCCAGATGGATGAAGATGTCCAGAAAGTACTGAAGCAGATCCTTACCATGTGTAAAAACCAGTCTCAAAAGAAGTAAAGTGGATTCCTTGGCAGGACACTGCCCGCTTGTCATCGTCTTCGTGTTAGATCCAGAGTTGTTGGCAGCTGCTGCCATTGTTCTCATTGTATACACTGTGGCCTAGCGTAGCTTCTTCCCTTTCCAAAGGTTTTTGAGGACTTGTCCCAGAAGAAGACTGGCACCTCAGAACTGCTTAGAGACTTCAAACCAGCAGAGGTGAAAGTCCCTGTCATCCCTTCAGATTCCAGAGCTGGAATCAGCCACACCCAGAGGTCTGGTCCTGATGCTGGCAGGGGGGCCCCCTCCTCCATACCTGACCAGCTGAGTGGCTTTATCACCACCAAGTGATGTGCTGAGGCCTCCTGCAGTGAGTGCTGCTTCCACTCCTGCACTCGGGCTGTGCCATTCAGCACAGGAGAGCTCTTTTTGCCTTTAGCTTTCAATTCCAAAACATGATTTAATTCCTAACTAAATTAGTATGGCACTAGGTTGTGAAGTATCTGCTTAAAACCCTTTATCGTGATATCCTGTGGATTTAAAAACTCTAATTCCATGTTTTTTTCCCATCTGCCTTATATATCTCATCACCCTGCTTATCAATATTCATTTTGATGAGCACTATTAACTAAAATACGAACCTTAAAAACAAAAGCAAGTTGTCCTTAAAAGTTCTTTTTTTAAGTAAATTGTTGACACGTTGCAAATTTTCTATGCAAACTTGCCTCCTGCTGTTATCCATGAAGCTCAGGAAATCCAAACATTTGTGTTTCAACAAGGGACAGTAAACTGTGTGTTTACAGCCAAAAAAAATGCCTCATAGTTCTTAACCTCAAGTTTTGTAAAAGTGTTTTTTTCTCTGTAATATTTTTATTGGCTCGTAAAGAAGTTTTCATATCTAAACCCCTAAATAAGTGAAATTACAGTAGATTATATTAACAAAATATTTTTTAGGTAGCCATGCTTGAGACTTTTTAAAAATGTAACTTTTTCCTCAAAGTTTTCAGCTATAGCAAAAGGTAGTTATGTATGCCAGACTTAATATAAGCTGCCACCAACACTCCTAGAATTTTCAGCCATTGGGTCTTCAGAATTGTAGTGCATTTCTGAATCTAGTAAATTCTCTTTTTACCGTTGAATGTTTTTGAATGCCCTGACTCTACCCACACCCATAAATGATCTCTGGAAGGACTGTTAGTACCAATCGGTTTTTCAACTTCGAAGCTAAAAACCCTGATATGGTAATATTATGGTGCATAGCAGAGGTCTTGAAAAAAAATTTCTGTTCACTTTCCTTTCAGCTTCAAAATGTTTCTAACAAACATGCTTGCAGCTTCCTTTGTGGCATTAATCTTGTTGACGGAGAGAGACAGAATCCAGGACTCTCCAAAGTATTTAACTGAAAGTAGGGCCTGCTCTGACAGGACCCAGATCCCACAGGGCTGCCTGGGCTTAGGGGGTGCTTGGCTGTACTGGATGATATGTTGATCTGTACTGGATGAGGACCAGTGACAGCAAAGCAAAATTGGCTTTAAAGCTTGGTGTTACTTTTCTTAAGTTGTTTAATTATAGTTAAGCAATTTCAAAAATGCTCCAAAGAAATGTGAAAGGACTTTTTGCCACAGCACTTCAGAAAATACAAAACAACCCCTTCTGCTCCCCCGCACAGAAATGCTGCAGAGTATATAAAACTTGAGACATTTTTGTAGGATACCTGACAAGGTGTAGCCTTTTATCTTGTTTCCGGATGCGTATTTATTACAAGTACTCTGGTTAAATATTGAAAAGTTATATGCTGTAGTTTAGTATTTTGTCTTTGTAATTTACAGAAGTTATTGCAGAAAATAAACTTGTTTCATTTTGCATTTCTGGTGTTGATTTTTGGTGTGTTCAGATGCATATCTGTGTGGCTTCTGAAGATCAGTTCAATATTTCAGCATGACGGGTTTTCTAGGCTGCGCCTGTGCTCAGCAGGTGTGAGGTGTCCACACTGCCTCACAGAGTCTCACATCATTTCCATTTCCCAGCTCTTGGATTCACCCTGAGCTCTGCCTCAAGTATCAGCCACTCTGGGGCAATTGAATCACAGTCCTTTAATTCACAGTTGTTGCCTCTCATTTGATCTGGAGTCTTTTTAACTGTTTGTTTGGAAGTCTCCACTGGATTTTTTTCCCCTCTTCTTTTTTTTAAAAAGTAATTAATACAGTAAAATACACACACACACACACACACACACATACCCAAATACATTCTCCTGTTCCATTATAAAGATAATTCAGTTCATTCCTGACAAAACTCTTGTCAGGTGAATTCTGGCAAGGTTAAAATCATAATTAAAATTGTTACAGGTTAAAATCATAACAAAGATGACATGAAATAAGTACGATTACCTAAGGAGTTAGCATTGTTTATCATACTACAACATAAGGCCATTTCCCTTCACTTAGAACCTGATTCCATCACCTCTACTTCAGTTTCATTGTGCCTTCCTACTATACACTGAAAAACATTTTTTTTTAGATGGAGTCTTGCTCTGTTGCCCAGGCTGGAGTGCAGTAGCACTATCTCAGCTCACTGCAACCTTCGCCTCCCAGGTTCAAGCGATCCTTCTGCCTCAGCCACCCTAGTAGCTGGAATTACAGGTATGCTCCACCATGCCCCACTAATTTTTCTTTTAGTAGAGACGGGGTTTTGCCATGTTGGCCAGGCTGATCTCAAACTCCTAACCTCAGGTGATCCACCTGCCTCGACCTCCCAAAGTGCTGGGATTACAGGCGTGAGCCACTGTGCCTTACCACATTGAAACTTATTTCAAACAAAGCATGTGTGTGATACTCAATTGGAACTTTTATTTCAACTGTGGCCAGCCAGACAACTCAGAAGGTGACTTCATGGAGACACTCAGCTGGGGAGGAAACAGATAAACCCAAGCCAGTCATCTTTGTTGGATAGAAATACCTCATAAGGCAAAGTTAGGGTATGAAAAGAAACTCTCCTTCCTCCACAATTGGATAGCAGCTTAGACTGTAGGACAAGTGAAAGGAACCACAAATAAATCTCTTATTCCCCAATTCTTAGCGCATCTCCCCAGAGGCAACATCTATTAAGTTTCTTCGGTGACCTGAGACATTCTCTGTCTATATGTACATGTAGGCATGTATTTTCCTTTCTTTAAATACCTTGGAGATGATTATTCTCTGTTAGTACACACATCTCATTCTTTTTAACAACTGCTGAATAAAATGTCATAGTATGGGCTGTATTTTATCTTGATAATTCCACATTAGGGAAACTGCTTCCAGTATTGTAACTACAAAAATGATGCAATGACTATCCTATGTATGTACGTATGTCTTTACATGTGTGAGGATTTTTTGAATTTTCAAATTGCTCATTTCTACATTAGCTTCCAAGATATGATAGAGGTATAAAAAAAATATTGTTCATATTATCACACTGAGAAAAAAATGGCTTTTCCCTTCATGTTGGTTGAATAAAAGTCATCAATTTGTTTTCCTTACATACACTTTAAAACTCCAAAGACTTTAATAATTAAACCCACCAGAGGACAATCCAAGATGCCCGAACAGGAACAGCTCTGAGAGTGCAGCTACCAGTGAGAACACAGAGGGTGAGTGATCACTGCCATTTCCAAACAAATTTTTACTGCCCACAGACCAGGAGATTCCTGGGCAGAAAAGCACCACAAGTTTCCAGCGCAGCTGTTTCAGCTGATGCAACGGGTCTCCACACAAAAACACACAAATCTGGGCACTGTTTCAACTGGTGCGTGGAACGCCTGGGAGACAGAGTCGTCCAGTCAGCTGAAAAAAAGCGGGCTGAAACAGGGAGCCAGGAGATCTGGCTTGGCAGGTCCCACCCCTGCAAAGACCAGCAATCTGAAATGCTCTGTATTGACAGTTTCACAGCAAGCACAGCTGGACCCAGAATGGTCCAGCTCTGTAGGGTGAAGGGCATCTGCCATTACCGAGGCAGTCGCCATTACACAGACAGTTCACCATTACTGAGGCAGATGGCCATTACCGAGGCATTTCTAACTAAACCTCTATAAACAAAACTGCAAAGAAGTTAACACAACAGCTGGGCAGAGCCCACAGCAGCTCAGCAACACTTCTGCTGGCAGACTTTGAGTAGGCTACCTCCTCACTGGGCAGGACATCTATGAAAAAAGGCAGCAGCACATCAGGAACTTACAAATAAAGCCCCACCTTCCCAGGACAGAACACCTGGGGAAAAAAGGGAGTTATGAGTTCTGTTGCAGCAGACTTAAACGTACCTGGCCAGCAGCTCTGAATGGAACAAAGGAGCTCACAACTCAGGACTTAAGCTCCTATAAGGGACAGACTGTCTCCTCAAGCAGCTCCCCGACCTCTATATATCCAAAGAGACACCTCATAAAAGAGAGCTCAAGCTGACATCTGGTGGGTATCCTTCTGGGACAAAGATAACAGAAGAAGAAACTGGCAGCAACTCTTACTGTTCTGCAGCTGCCACAGGTGATACCCAGGCAAGCAGGGTCTGGAGTGGACCTCCAGCAGTCTTACAACCGAGGAGCCTGATGGTTAGAAGGAAAACTAAAAAACAGAAAGAAATAACCTCATCATCAACAAAAAGAATGTACACTCAGAAACCCCATCTGAAAGTCACCAACTACAAAGACCACAGGTAGATAAATCCACAAAGATGGGAATAAACCAGCACAAAAAGGATGAAAACACCCAAAACCAGAATGCCTCTCCTCCTCCAAAGGATCACAACTCCTCACCAGCAAGGGAACAAGGCTGCATGGCAAATAAGTCTGATGAACTGACAGAAACAGGCTTCCAAACGTGGGTAATAACAAACTTCTCTGAGCTAAAAGATCATGTTCTAACCCAATGCAAAGAAACTAAGAATGTTGAAAAAAGGTTTGACGAAATGCTAACGAGAATAAACAGCCTAGAGAAGAATATAAATGTATTGATGGAGCTGAAAAAAACAACACGAGAACTTCGCGAAGCATACACAAGTTTTAATAGCCGAATCGAAGAAGCAGAAGAAAGGATATCAGAGATAGAAGATCAACTCAATGAAATAAAATGAGAAGGCAAGATTAGGGAAAAAAGAGTAAAAAGAAATGAACAAAACCTCCAAGAAATACGGGACTATGTGAAAAGACCTAATCTGTGTTTGATAGGTGTACCTGAATGTGATGGAGAGAATGAATCCAAGCTGGGAAATACTCTTCAGGATATTACCCAGCAGAACTTCCCCAACCTAGCAAGGCAGGCCAATATTCAAGTCCAGGAAATACAGAGAACACCACAAAGATATTCCTCAAGAAGGGCAACCCCAAGGCACATAATCATCAGATTCACCAGGGTTGAAGTGAAGGAAAAAGTGCCAAGGGCAGCCAGAAAGAAAGGTCGGGTTACACACAGAGGGAAGCCCATCAGACTTATAGCAGATCTCTCAGCAGAAACCCTACTAGCCAGAAGAGAGTGGGGGCCAATATTCAACATCCTTAAAGAAAATAACTTGCAACCTAGAATTTCATATCCTGCCAAACTAAGCTTCATACGCGAAGGAGAAATAAAATCCTTTACGAACAAGCAATTGCTCAGAGATTTCATCACCATCAGGCCTGCTTTACAAGTGCTCCTGAAAGAAGCACTAAACATAGAAAGGAACAACCAGTACTAGCCACTCCAAAAACGTACCAAATGGTAAAGAGCATCAACACAATGAAGAAATTGTGTCAACAATTTGCCCGTTAGGGGCAAAACAGCCAGCTAGCATCAAAATGGCAGGATCAAATTCACACACAACAATATCAACCTTACATGTAAATGGGCTAAATGCCCCAATCAAAAGATACAGAGTGGCAAATTGGATAAAAAGTCAAAACACCTTGGTGTGCTGTATCCAGGAAACCCATCTCACATGCAAGAATACACATAGACTCAAAATAAAGGAATGGAGGAAGATTTACCAAGCAAATAGCAAAAAAAAAGCAGGAGTTGCAATCCCAGTCACTGATAAAATAGACTTTAAACCAACAAAGATCAAAAGAGACAAAGAAGGACATTAAATCATGGTAAAAGGATCAATGCAACAAGAAGAACTAACGATCCTAAATATATACACACCCAATACAGGAGCACCCAGATACATAAAGCAAGTTCTGAATGACCTACAAAGAGACTTAAACTCCGACACAATAATAGTGGGAGACTTTAACACTCCACTGTCAATATTAGACAGATCAACGAGACAGAAAATTAACAAGGATATCCAGGACTTGAACTCAGAACTGGACCAAGCAAACCTAATAGATATCTATGAACTCTCCATCGTAAATCCACAGAATATACATTCTTCTCAGCACCACATTACACCTACTCTAAAAGTGACCACATAATTGGAAGTAAATCACTCCTCAGAAAATGCAAAAGCATGGAAATCATAACAAACAGTCTCTCAGACCACAGTGCAATCAAATTAGAACTCAGGATTCAGAAACTAACTCAGAACCGCACAACTTCATGGAAATTGAACAACTGGCTCTTGAATGTTGACTGGATAAACAATGAAATGAAGGCAGAAAGAAAAATGTCCTTTGAAACCAACGAGAACGAAGACACAATGTACCAAAATCTCTGGGACACATTTAAAGCAGTGTCTAGAGGAAAAT
>CAUYLG010045474.1:0-36058 GCA_963573385.1 Cacajao melanocephalus | reverse complement strand
TACCATCTCACACCAGTTAGAATGGCGATCATTAAAAAACCTGGAGACAACAGATGCTGGAGAGGATGTGGAGAAATAGGAACACTTTTACACTGTTGATGGGAGTGTAAACTAGTTCAACCATTGTGGAAGACAGTGTGGTGCTTCCTCAAGGACCTAGAAATAGAAATACCATTTGACCCAGCAATCCCATTACTGGGTATATATCCAAAGGATTATAAATCATTTTATTATAAAGACACATGCACACGTATGTTCATTGCAGCACTGTTTACAATAGCAAAGACCTGGAACCAACCCAAATATCCATCAATGATAGACTAGATAAAGAAAATGTGGCACATATACACCATGGAATACTCCGCAGCCATAAAAAACGATGAGTTTGTGTCCTTCGTAGGGACATGGATGAATCTTGAAACCATCATTCTCAGCAAATTGACACAAGAACAGAAAATCAAACACCGCATGTTCTCAATCATAGGCGGGTGTTGAACAATTAGTACACATGGACACAGAGAGGGGAGCATCACACACTGCGGCAAGTTTGGAGGGACAGTTGGGGGTGAGGAGGGATAACATGGGGAGAAATATCAGATATAGGTGATGAGGGGAGGAAGGCAGCAAACCACCTTCCCATATGTGTACCTATGCAATAATCCTGCATGATCCGCACATGTACCCCACAATCTAAAGTACAATAAAAATAATAATAAATAAATACAAAAAAAATGGCTCAGGTTGTCTGGTCTCAAATCAACTCTGGCCTTCCAATACTAATTAAGTGCTTAGTCTAGATCCAGAACAATCCCATTTTTTTTAACACTTCCCCTAGCCTTGTCAATTTTTGCTTCACCCAAATATGTGAATAACCAAGTGGGGTTCCCCCAAAATGCAGGATTTTCTTTATTTCATATACACAAAAGCATGAGGGACATATCAAACCCACCTTCCCAACCTTATGACCCTGGGTTCCCAAACTCTACCTGCTAAGCCCACCAAACTACCTGCCTGTCCTGCACTATTCCAACCAATATAACTCTTGTGTGCGGTTTCTTCATGCTGCTCCTTCTCTCAGCAATGCTCTTAACCCGCTTCTCTCCCACATCAATGCTGTTAGTGTTTAATGCTTACTTCCTCATCTCCCACGTTAGAATTAATGGTTTCCTTAGCATTCTAACAGTATATGGATTATACGTGAAGCACTTCTATCATATAATTCATTTCAGTTATATGGACATGAGCGTCTCTTGCAATAGATTGTAAACTTCTTGATACCAGGGACCACTTTTTGTTTATCATTCTCTTCGAATGTCCCCAACCCTTTCTGCAGGAGGCACTGAACCCTGCACACAGTAAATGGTAGCAAATATTTGTTTAATGACTAGTTGACCAAACAAATAGATAAGTGAGTAAATGTGGTGTGTGTGTGCGTGTGTGCATGTGTGTGTGTGTATGTACAAGTGAGAGAGAGAGAGATGCGGAACAAACAAGAGTACCTACTGACACTGATTGCACTGACTGCAGGTCTGTGATGGTTGATTTTGTGTGTCAAGTTGACTAGATTATGCAGTTCCCAGGTAAAACACTATTTCTGAGAGTGTCTGTGAGGGTGTTTGGCAGACATGATTAGCATTTGGATCAGTGGATTCAGTAGATTGCCCTCCCCAATATGGGTGGGCATCATCCTATCAGTTGAGGTCCTAAACAGAACAAAGAGGCATGTTTCTTTTTTCCTTACAGGCCTGCTTGAGCTGGGATGTCAGTCTTCTTTTGACCTTGGACTGGAATTTACATCATCAACTCCCCTGGTTCTCAGCTTCAGACTCAGACTAAAATTATACCACCAATTTTCCTGGTTCTCTAGCTTGCAGATAGCAGGTCATGGGACTTCTTAGTCTCCAATTGTATGAGATAATACTTGATTTTATATATGTATACACACATATACATACATACATACATACACACACATACACACACACACACACATACATACATATATAGTATATTGTTGGGTCTATGTCTCTAGGGAACCTTGACTAATCAATGTTCCTTCGTCAATTATTCTTAACTTTCCTTATCAGTAAAATGTGGACAATAATATAACTTATAGAGTTTTGTGGGAATTAAATAAGATGATACATGTAAAGCTTTTAGCCTAGTTTCTGTCATGTATTAATTGCTCAACAAATGTTAGCAGCTACTGTTCTTGCTGCTGTTATGGTTAATAAAAGGAGAGGAATAGGCCAGGCACGGTCGCTCACACCTGTAATCCCAGCACTTTGGGAGGCCAAGGCAGGTGGAACACTTGAGGTCAGAAGTTCGAGACCAACCTTGCCAACATGGTGAGATCCCCATTGCTACTAAAAATACAAAAATTAGCCAGGTGTGGCTCACACCTGGTAATCCCAGCTAATCAGGAGGCTGAGGCAGGAGAATTGTTTGAATCCTAGAGATGGAGGTTGCAGTGTGCCAAGATTACGCCACTGTACTCCAGCCTAGGCAATAGAACATGACTCCATCTCAAAAAAAAAAAAAAAGAAAGAAAGAAAGGAGATCAATAGGGCTATAATGTGCAGGGCACCACATATAATACAAAACAGCTAATATTTATTAATCAATATGTATATGACAATATGAATTATGATAACTCTGTAATAGAAGTTAATATTATCCTCTCATGTCATTGATGTAAAAACTGAGGCATGGGAGGTTAAAAAAACACTTGCCTAAGCTTAAGTAGTTAGTAAATTGGCAGAGCCAGGATTCAAACTCATTCAGTCTGGGTCTTGCTCTTAATTGCTATCCTGAAGATTAAAGTTGAAGAAAAGTATTTTATAAATATTTAATAAGCAATTAGCTTTTTAATTTCTTTATTTTCAATCAGTTTATTGAAGGCAGACCAATTCTAGTGTGCATAGCTATGAAACTTTAGTTTTTCAACATATTTTTATGACCCAATGCAAGGTCAGTTCCTAGTCTTGAAGAATGTAATACCATAAGATTATGGAAGAAGGTTGTGGAAAATGCATGTAAATAAACGTTTGGCATATGTCATTATTTCTAAATTTAGAATGGGTCATTTAATGAACAAATCAATCTAGAGATAAATGTGAATGTTTGGGGGTAGGGAGAAGAAGATGAGAATGCCATATGGGAGTGGACATTGCTCAGAAATCTTTTCACATACTGAGAAAAAAATCCCAAGGGGAAGATGTAGATGGTAAAGGAATATGACTGTGCCATAGGCCACTTTCTCCATTAAGAATGTTAGCTTCATAGGGACCAAGCTTATGCAGCATCAAAGTTCACTCTAGACTCCCGAACGCTGAAGTTTTCCTTCTTAAAGAAAAAGGGTTCCAGTGGTAGTGTCCAGTGTACATTCAATATTGTCAAGATTTTAAAATGAGATCAAAGTGAATCTCCATCTTCATTACTCAAACTTAAGAAAAGTCATGACACTGAAAAGAATTAAGCATAAAATATTTCTTTCCACAAATTATCATTGGAGAAAGATATCATGTGGATGGAATGCACAATGGCTAAATAAAGTTATGAAGGAGAAAAACTTGAAAGCAACCAAGGTCCTCGAAAGCTTTAGCTTGGGACTTAGGAACAAAGCACTTTACTCTGTGATAAATTATGCAAGGAAATGAAATTTGATAATCTATTAAAATGATAGCCTCTATGTCTTAGATCTTTCTCATTGGCTTTAAATCAATATACTGTAGTATATACAAAACAGGAAGCGAAAGCCAGAAATTATAAACCTGTACCTTGCGTTCTGGCACAATCAGTTCTTTCCTTGGTTGTTTATTCACTTTATAAGTATTTGTTAATACCAAAAGAGATAGGCAAAAAAAAAAAAAAAAAAAGAAAAAAAAAGCTATAGTCCCTGATCTCTGCAAGTATAAAGGTTTAGAGGTAAGAAATAGTGACAAGCTGAAGAAAGGCTTGGGGCTGCAGAACAGTGGTGCTGAGGAGGACAGTGAGATACAATTAGTCAGTCATGTTGAAAGCAGATGATGCAAAACAAGGCATTCCGGACTCTGAGGCTCAAGATTTACCCCGCCGGCAAAGAGAACCACTGAAAATTTCTGTGACATGACTCACTATTTTAGAGGAAGGTTAGGGTTTGGGAAGATCAGTATGGTGTAAAACAGATTCGAAAGGGCAACCGAGACTGAAATCAGTAAGAGGCTGTTGTAATTGACTAGACTTGGGGTGATATGCATTAGAATTAAGTCTGTATTGTCACGAATGTAAAAGAAGGTACATATTAGAAGGTATTTTGAAAGAAGGAAGAACTATCCAATTTGGTGTTGGAGATTAATTTCTGAAGAAGCAAATAAACTCTTGGATTTCAAGTAAGGAAGACTGGGAGAATGAAGATATTGCTGATGGCAATATAAAAATCAGAAAAGGGAGAAATAGCATACGTACATATGAATTTATTTGGAATATAATGAATTTGACCTAACAGTGAAACCTTTAACTGGTGATGTCCTGTATAGCCAGTTAGAGATGAACAATTTGTCTCAGCAATCAAAGAAAGGAGAAGGAAGTGAGACTAAAAGAGGTAAGAGTTGAGCTTTGGAAGGTGAGCCAAAAAAAGAAGAGATAAAGGAATTTAAATAGAATGATTTAAACAGACAGGAGGAACCTAAACTCTTCTGAATTAATAGGGCATATCTCTGTTTCCTTTTATAAAAGTAATACAAGTATAACATCTTTCTGGAAGCATACATCCTATTTCAGTTATTAGATCACAGTTCACAAAAGCTTAGAACTGGAAGAAACCTTGATTGATACACGAGGGTCTATTCTTCAGAACTATTCCAGATGGGCAGAAAACTACCATCTGGCCCATGAGTACTCATAATCTAGGTTGCAGCAATTCTTCAGTAAAAGCATGTCAGGAAAAAAAGGTCTTATGTTACATGTTCCATGAGGACATGGACACATCTTTCCCTACTAAATTCTCAGTGAGTAGCACAGTACCTGGCATATAACAGATGCTAAATTAATATTAGTGGAATGAATTAATGTACTGTTTATTCATGGATCTTTACCATAATAACTGTATTTAAATGAATAATTTCTTTTTCAAGATCCCTGACATAAGCTTTTGAAAAACTTCCCTCCCTCCCTTCTATCCTTCCTTCTTTTCTTCCTTTCTTCCATTTTTGATGATCAAAGTGAAAAAAGAAAGGAAGAAAACCACTTAGATTCGATTCTGGCTATAATACTAGATTTAAAAATGTAAAACAGTAATTTATAAAACAACCCCAAAGTCCAAATGTCCTCCATATTGGTTTTACTCTAGTTTTTAAATAATCATATTTGAGAGTTATGAGGGCTATATATTATTCTCCTTTGCCTTCTCATTTCAGATGAGTTCAGTAGACAGTGTACCATTTGTAGAGAACTTCCTTCTTTAGCTTCATTAAGAAAAATCACTACATTCATTCAAAAGATATTTACTAGAATGCAAGTTTCTTGTCCACAAAGACAGAGACCTTATCTGTCTTGTTAAGGATTTATCACAGTGCCTCGTACATAGAAGATGATCAAGAAATACTGAATGGATGAATGCATGAAAGGCTTTTTGAGTTCCTCTTATCTGTTAGGCACTGTGATAAGTATGAATACGGTAGACTTGAAAGTATAATTTTGGGTATAATGAATGAGCACTAAGTCATCCAACTAATTTATGATATGACACACACTCTTAACTCCAAGCTGTGACTGTTTCCCAAAGCTCAGGCCATTCCTCTGTGTAATGTGAAAGATATCTTTATTTCATTTATTCTTTCAAATTGCTTTTAAATAAGCCAAAAGAAAAAAAAAGAAGGAAAGAAAAAGGACTGATAATAATATCATGGCTCTTAGAAATGATTTCAAATAAATTTATCTAAATGTAAATGTTGGTTCTTTAACTTTGTTTTACATTCTCAAGGGCTTCTACTTTTTCATTTGACCTTTCTGTTAATTACCGTACTTTGAAGTTTTATCTTCACTAGAAGTTTAGGAGAGACAAGGATTACCTCCTGATGTGGAAATACATTGCTAGACAATGTGGTTTCTTCCTAGTGTCCAAGCTAAGTCTTACTGATACTACATACATGAATCATGTTTACTCCAGTCTTGGGAAAAAATGTAACTAGGAACGTATGTTTTGATTTTCTGGTTCTCAGTTTGTCTAGACCTTTGATAAATATCCATGGGAATGCAAGAAACGGACTTCACACTTACATGAATGAGACTATTAAAACAAAAACAAAAGCAAAAGGAAAACAAAAACTATTCTTGCGCTGTGATGCTGGTAAATAAATCACACATAAGCGCACAAATGAGTCTCCAGTCTGTTCACGAGTTTTTGTCCTGAAGTTTTTCAGTTTATACAGTTTCTGTGTGCATGTGTCCGTGTTGGGGGAGGAACTTCCTCATTCATTCTTACTCCCAAATCCTCACAAGTAACACTCAAAACTAAATGCCCAAACATTATCCTGGAAACCCTCCTGAGACTGATTACAGTTTCAGTTAAAATCCTTTTAACTAATGGTAATCCCTTTCAGTTAAAATCCATTATTCTTCTAATTCTGATTCTTTTGAGTGGTAACTGAAAAAAAAAAAAAGGTCTGAGATAAGTTCTGGTCTTGATTTCGAACCCTTCTGGGCCTCCCAGAGTGCTGGGATTACAGGCATGAGCCACCTCTACTGGCCATCTTCTGGAATGAAAGCTTGTGATATGTATAGCTCTGTGGTAAAACAACCTGGGCTTGTTGAATGCAAAGATTGACTGAATTTTCTTTTCCTTGAGTTTATTTCTGTTTTCTTGACATGAGGGCACGTAGGAGTTTAACAGTGTTTCTTGTGTTTGACTTCAGGATAGATCACAGGAAAGTCACTAGTGCTAACATGGCACTCACTCTGAGTAGGAGCATAATTATTAGTTGATTTTGTGTGATTTATGGCATGGATACTAATGCATGCCATCTGAGACCATCATTAATCTACCTTTGAATGTTCCTGCATCACATTTTCCTTCCATTTTACATTTCTGTGCTGTCTTCTTTCTTAATCTGACTCCGTTTTTTATTCCCTCTTTCTTCTTTCCTTTCTCCTCCAACCCTCCCTCTTCATGATGTTCTTTCTATACAACCTACCAGAAGAGTTCACAGACTCTGCTGAGGCAAACAGGGACTCAAATGAAGTGGCTGTGCATCCTTGCAAGACAAGTGAGGCAGGATATGAATAGGACCACTAGCCTAGTGCCAGCCCAACACTTCTCCAGGAACATTGTTCCTCTAATTCCGACGAACTCTTCAATCAAACTGGAAGGCAAGAGAGAACAAACAGCAAGCCCTCTGTCCATTGTTAAGCCTTTAAGCTTTCAACTCACCGATTTCTAAAATGCAATTTGGATGTTTGTTTATTGGTTTTCATGCTTATGCAACCGCCTCATTCTGTGATAATGGAGTCAGGTTATATCAACATTAAATTGACTTCATAGACCCAAGTACCTTAAGGGTATCATTAATTTTAATTTAGAAAAGCAGCAATCAACCTCCTATCCTGCTTCATTTGTCAAGATGTTTAGTTTTAATTACATCTACAGACTTAACGAAAATTGTGACGGGGTGGAAAGAGATAATAGGTATCTTTTCTTCTTCTTTTTTTTTTTTTTTTTTTTTTGGTCTCAAAGAGAAAAGAGGAAAATTGAATTACTTTGCCTGGAAGGTGATGTAACTTGATGCAGATTTTATCTTAATAAATAGGTTCCCTTTTAAAAGTTTTCCTAATGTATCTCATGATTTGCAACAGGAACTAAATTCAAGTGGCTCTCACCTTACAACATCATTACATTAAATCACTTACATTCCAGCTTTAGCTATTTATTTTTGAGCCCTATTTATACCACATTTGGAAGATATCATTCTCACAGAAATTTTCTGGGGCCATTGGAGCATTCCTTTCTAGGGGCATTTCGGCCCATAAATAGCATAATGTTCACATGGTAATTACATAATTACGCCTCCTAGTATTTGAACACAGGAGTATTTCCAAGGAACAGAAGTGGCAATTTGAAATAATTATCAATGAGATGCCATAGAACTGGTATTGTCTGAAAAAAAGACAGCATATATTAGCAAATTCATATTAACGAATGACTGAAACCGGTAGATAAACGAAAAAAGATAAAGCACTGGAATCAAACATTTTTGTCTCAGTGGCAGAAACTTTTATATTTGGGGTAATAGTAATAATATACTTGTAAATTTTCAGTTTGTTCTACTAAACACCTCTCTAATAAAGGCTGGAAGGGAGAATATGCTGAAGTATGCAACAATCCTTAACCAAGGAAATCAACACTCCGTAAACCCCACACCATCCATGCAGCATTTCAAAAGCTTCCTGACCTTGACTCCCTTCACAATCAATTTGACCACCTATCAAGGAAGCTAGTCTGCCAGAAGACCCTGTTTTCACTTCTCAGCTCTCCTCCTCCAGCAACTGAGTGAAAAGCGCCTTTCTTTTCTCTCACTGACGCAGAACTGACAAACCAGTATCAAGCCGTTCTTTACAAATCAATAAACCGGAAGAGCTCTTCTACTGTACTTCCAAATCCTACAACATTCCGTCTCCTCTCTTCTTTGCATATCACAAGATAAGCCGCAAGTTATATAAATAAGTACCCTTCAATCTTCTTCATAAAGGACAGGAGATGGAGCAATGCACTTCTATTGTTTCTCCGTGTAGATTTGTCAGAACCAGAATTAAAACTCTGCCATGGACTCACAGTCTCTAGGGTCTCTCTCCTTCTGTCTTTTTTGCACTCTTCTGACCTAGCCCTCCTCTTCTCTCCCCTGCCCCCTCTTCCCTCATGCCACCTCGCCCCACCCCCAAGGCTGTTTGTAAGCTTCCCAAATATTCATAAGACTTTCCTGAACTATTTTAGATATTTTCACTCCAAATCTAAACTAAAGCTATTTTGTTTTTCCAAATGTGGATTTACGTAGTGCAGAAAACTACAGGGAAAACATCCAAAATACAATGTGATCTTTTATAGGAGAAACAAAAGATTGAATTTCTAGGTCATCATAGAAGTAGGTACACTTCCCTGAGCAATAATCTGAGGTACTTTATGAGATTCTTTCTTTCACAAAAGCAAGAAATCCTAAAATCCATCAGGATACTTGCACTGTGCCTTGTCTCTCTTTTTAATCCTCAAGTGAAACCAACACAGTACAGTGTAATAAAAATGCATACAGCCCCAGGCTTTGTGCCTTAGCAAAGAGAGAAAAAATAAGCTTCCTGACTTAATACGTCTACTGTGAATAATCAGTCACTGCATTTTTGGGATTTTGCTTTATAATCTTAATGTATAGCAGTGAACTCCGTGTTTATGGTGTGACAAGAATAAAGGATTTTTTTCTTTCTTTCTTTAAAACAGGTTGTCCCCCTATTTTCCAAAAGAGGGACATATGTCAGCTTAAAGGAAATGAAATTACAATGGTGTGGGGTAGGTATCTCCTGATTTTTAGGAGTGTATTTTCCGCATTTTACCTGAAATTGTCACTGAAGTGTAGGTAAAGTTAGGGCAGGGCCATAGGCTGTTCAATAATGTGGCTAACATTTGGTTTGAGGGCCTTCTCAGTTCTGTTCCCAAATGTTTAGCCTTTCCTTCCCAACTGCTGGTCCTTAGCTGATTAATAAATAACTCTTGGAAGATCAATGATTGTTCATCACAGGCTTCTAGTACCACAGCTGTGAGAATTTGCATTTTAAGAGCAACTTTAAATAATGAAGCCATCAATTACTCAAATACTTATTGAGTGTTTATAAGGCACTTTGCTAGGAGAGGAAGCAGAAAAAATAAATAAGAAAACAAGGAGATGATCTTTAGCAAATTTGTAGATTTGATATTTACAAGTAAGCATCATAAAGTATCATGGGAAAGATTTTAATGTAGTGCAGTCATTCCCCAATTGGACAGTGCATCACAAGCATTTAATAACTTAAAAAAATAGGATTCTTAGCGCAACTAAATGATTTCTGATTGAGTTAATTTGAGGCTGAGAGGCTTGAGAATCTTTACTTTCTTTAAGGCTCCACCGATAATTCTGATGTACAGCCTGACTTTGGAGTGATCAGCGTAGTGGAAAGGCCATGAATTTTATGAGTCAGGGAGACTTGAGTTGGAGTCCCTTACTAATTTTTTGAACAGTATGTTATCTAATAGCCTATGAACCTTAGTTTCTTTATGTGTTAACAGAAATACCGTATAACACCACCACCAACAATCAGAGTAATAATAGCAAATACATATAGAGCATTTACTATACTCCAAGTGCAGTTTCAAGAGCATTAGAGGTATATCTCATTTATGTCTTTCTTACCAGAAGGTAAATTTGATGAGGGCAGGACTCAATTTTATTCACTACTGTATTCCCAGGACTCAGGTCAGTGCCTGTCTCATAGTAGGCACCCAACTAAATACTTGAAAGAACGAACATCATACTTGAAAGAACGAACATCACCATGAGGAAAGCACTGCGATAGTGATCATTTTACAGATGAGGGAATGGAGGCACAGAGAATGAGAAGTTATAACGTGTATAGTTGGAAAGATCACTTTCTGCCACTCGGTAGGTACTCCTTTTTCTGATAACTGAAAATTGCTAGAAGTCGTCTAAACAGCTATGAGGGTTACAGAGTATCTGGATCAAATTAATGAAGGAGGTTGCTTTGAAGCTGGGCCTTCAAAACTGGGTAAGCTTTAGATGGGCAAGAACAAGAGAAACACTCTGGGTGATGAGAGCAGAATGAGCAATTTTTTTTTATTTTTTGGCACTAGTAAAGGCCTGGATGTGAAGGATAAACAGCTGAATAATATAAGTCTGGAAACGTAGCTTGGAGTCAAACCAGAGCTGTACTTGATTGTCAGGTTTAAGAATAAAGACTTCATTTAGTTGTTCATGGGAAGGCATTCAAATAATTTTTAAATAATTAATATTCTAAAATTTTATTTCTTTCAAATGCATTCATATGATAATAAAATTCAAGAAAAACAAATAATTATTTAAAAATCAAGTCTTTCACCATATCTCTCTAACCATTTTGTTCCCCACTCTAGTGGCAAGTACTACTGACATTTTCATATTCTACATTTTTTTAAGTTAGAGAAATGTTAGGTTGGTGAAAATGTAATTGCAGTTTTTGCCATTGAAAGTAATGGTAAAAACCACAATTACTTGTACACCAACTTAAATATCATTGTCAGAATGGTGTTGGTGTTTTAGGATGAACAAAAGCGTGGAGAAAGTGAAGAGTGGATAAGCTGCCAGAAAGAAAATCAAGAGATGGTATGACAGGACATTATGTGTTAAATGTAACAATATCAGAAAGAAGAGTCAAGGATGCCTCAGACTTGGACCCCAGGTGAGGAGGAGATGTATAAAAATCAGAAGGAACCCCTGATTTGCTGCAGCACAGTTTGATGTAGTAGCAAATCAGGAAATCATGGATGGTTGAGCAAAGACTGGAGGAATGATGGGAAAATCATGAAAGGTGTGGCAGTGAATTCTGCCTAAAGCCCCTCATATCATTCATTCTCATTGTTAGCAAGATCCCTACCGTAGCTGGGGCAAAAACAACATATTTAACTAAAAATGAGCTAAGGTGTATAAAGCATTTAACAGCATCTGTTACAAGGTGAGCACTGAGTAGACGGTAGCTGTTATTTATTTGTATTAAAAGGTGGGGCTTGGAATGGTGGTACAAGCCTGTCATCCCTCACAGTGACCTGGGAGGCTGACGTGGGAGGATCACTTGAACACAGGAGTTCAAGAGCAGCCTGGGCAACATAGTGAGAATCCATCTCTTAAAAAAAAAACACAAACAAAAAATGTGGTGTTGGAGCAGAATACAAGGGGGCGAGTTTGACAGACACATCTTTAGGGGAAGTTCCATATCTAGCTTGCCTTTTTATATAATAAATACTTGAGCTGGCCAGTTGGGGATAACCCATATGATTGAAATCATTTACCAGGACTTAAATCTGGAAAGTATGAGAGGTGGGTTCAAGAATCAATGATTCCGTCTGGGTGCGGTGGCTCACGCCTGTAATCCAAGCACTTTGGAGGCCAAGGCGGGCGGATCACCTGAGGTCAGGAGTTCAAGACCAGCCTGATCAACATGGTGAAACCCCGTCTTAAAAAATAATAATAATAATAAACAAAAAAGAAAAAAAAAGAATGATTTCACAAGCATTTTCAAGCACTGCTATGTACACTGTACTGTATGTTCATTGCGTGGTAGATGGCAAAGATGACTCATGAGAAATGTCTATTCTCAAGAACCTTGTGTCTTGCTGGGAGATGACTGCAGCTGAAATGAATTAGAGGATTTTTAACTGATAGCCTCTTATGTAACGTCCAATAGGGCAATATATATTTCAGGAAGTGAGACAGCAGTGAGGCCAGTAGCAACCTGGGAGGCATGAGAAAAGTGGTGACACAGAACATCATTGTCCTAGGTCAGACTCAGAATATCAGCATCTTGGCATCTCATGTCCACTGAGGAGTATCTTTTGAACAGGTATTTTGCATGCCATTGGTGATATAATCTTAATAGTTCAGAGATTCCTGAGCTTTCAAACAGTATCACTTATACTGTCAATTTTTCCTTTATTTTATTAAGCAACAAGTCATCATTCTCTTCCCATCTCTTTTTTTTTTTTTTTTTTTTAGACGTCTTGCTCTGTCACCCAGGCTGGAGTGCAGTGGCGGGATCTCAGCTCATTGCAACCTCTGTCTCCCAGGTTCTAGGAATTCTCCTGCCTCAGCCTCCCAAGTACTCGGGATTACAGGCGTGTGCCACCCCGCCCAGCTGATTTTTATATTTTTTAGAAGAGACAGGGTTTCACTATGTTGGCCAGGCTGGTCTCCATCCTCCCATCTTTTAACCATTTCATGATGGTTTGCAAAGAACTTTCAAAATACAGTGATTAGAATAGTTTGTTTTCTTGTCTTTTCCTTACTGTATCAGAATTCATTTTTTATGGCTATGTGAATGTAGATGATTAAATATAAAAGCATTGCGTGATTTTGTGTTGTTAAATAAAAACCGAATTTTGCATGAGTAAAGAGCTAGTATTGCTATTGTTCCTACTTGAAAATGATTTCAGTGCGCTGATATCAAACTTTTTCTAGACTTTTCCAAAATAACATTCAACCTCATACATAGAACTTTGAACATCTAGTCCTTGATCTAGGATTGAACACACATTTTACATCTTGGAGAAAACTTTTTTTTTTTTTTTGGTTAGCTGATCTTTTTATCCTTTCAGGCATTAACCAGTCTTTTTTCTTTCCTGGCAGCAGTTCTGGAGCTAAATTCCCTGAAGGTTAAAGCATCTATTAAATGGTTCAAAATGTATAGTGCTAAAAGTTTGCTTTTGTTGTGTTATTTTTTAGTAGATGTCTCAGAAAAAACAATATGTTTTTGCATATGACGGCACAGTGCAGTAATTTTTCACTGATTAAAATCTAATTTTGAGCTTTTAATAAAGGTTAAGCATCTCTAATCCAAAAGCTCAAAATCTGAAATGCTCCAAATATTGAAACTTTTTGAGTACTGACATGATGTCACAAGTGGAAAATTTCACACCTGACCTCACACGACAGGTCACAGTCAAAACTTTGTTTCATGCACCAAAGTATTTAAAATACTGTATAAAATTGACTTCAGGGTATGTGTATAAGGTATACATGAAATATAAATGAATTTCGTGTTTAGACTTGGGTCCCATCCCAAGATATCTCATGAGGAATATGCAAATATTCCAAAATCCACAAAATTAAAAAATCCAAAACACTTCTGGCCCCAAGCATTTTGGATAAGGAATACTTAACTTGTATTCCAATCTGAGCTGGCCCTAACATTCAACTTTGTCATATATAATGAAGAAATAATACAACAGAGTAAACTTCTGGAGTAAACAAATCTATATCACAGGGATATTTAAATATCAGAAACAAACTCATACTTTTGACTTCTTCATAAGGCAATGCATATGCTAAACACAGATGATTCTTAGCTATTCACCAAACTAAGGTCTTTAAGGACCTTAAATACTAAGAATATTTAAGTTAATTCAAGTTACTATTTGTCTTAAAAAACAGAATCTTTTAAATATTCAGGATATAGATATTTCACCAATCCAATCTAGCCTTTCTGTTCCAAAGTTAAATAAATTAGATGAAATTTCAAGTATTCGTAACTACATACAAGAACAAAAACTTACTATCATGAATGTATAAACAACAAAGGGTTTTCGTGGCCTCTTTCAGTAAAGACATGTTGGCATTATTGACATTTTGGCCTGGGCAATTCTTTGTTGTGCTATCTGTCTCACGCGTTATAGAGAATGCCTAGCAGCATCCCCAGCTTCTACCAACTAGATGCCAGTAGCACCGCCTCACCAGTTGTGACAACCAAAAATGTCTCCAGAAATTGCCATGTCCCCTGGGGGCCAGACTTGCTCTTGGTTGAGAACCACTGGTATATAGTAAATTTTCACCCTCGACTTCATATACACAGATATTGATGTTTGAGATGAGAGAGTCCCATTCTATGACTCTAACTAGTTGAGGAAGGGAAGTTAACAGTCCCCAGTTATATACAGACTATTCTGGGATCTGCCCAATCCAGGATTCCCCTAATTGGCAGTCTTCGCTCTGGTGCTCCTCATTGGGCTGACACAGAGTCTAGAGGATCTGCATTGTGATCTAATGGCTCTCCTTGTTCAATTCTGCTTCCACCCCTATTTCTTCACAGGTGTTATTCCACAATAAATCTGCCCTGGCATCTGCTTCTTGAGGACTCAACCTGCAACAACAACAATCAATCAATTCCACGATTCCATTCCCTTAGCTTAGGTGGGCACGCGACCCAATTTGGGCCATATAGAGTCAAGCTCATACAGTCTTTAAGCTCTTGGGCCAGAGAATCTCTCTCTTTTCTTCAGGGTACGTTGAGGATGTTAAGAGGATGGCAGGTGAGCCTGCAGCAATAGGCTGAAAACCCTCACTGCCACCAACACCCTTTTGCTTCTTAACTAATTTGAGTTTTCTGTCGCTTACAGCCAAGAGTCCAGCCTAATATACTTTATAATAAAGGGGAAACTACAGAAACATTAAGAAAATTAGCATTGAGCCTAAAAGTTGTTACAAATTAACTCATCACAATAACTATTCAGAGCAAGGTATATAAGTTGCTCAAGAACTACAAAGCACATTGCTTTATTAAATTTAAAGATAATTCCTAAAAATGTGAGAGATGGCAGAATTATGCCCATTATTATAGAATGATTTTACCAACTGCTGCATTAATTCTCCAAAGATTTCCACCAATCTCATTATGAAGAAATAACAGATATAGAATACTAGATATCAGATGCCACAAGATTATCAATATACACTAGTTTCAAGACTTTTGAAAATTTTGGTGCACCCCTATCCAGCATATCCCACCCCTTTTAATTCCCATTCCCAGTAGCTAATATTAGGAAAAGAGAACATTTATATGAGTATGCTATTTGATTTGAACCAATCCCTCAGGGTCAATAATATTTCAGTATTTTGTGCGCAGCATTTAAGATAATAAAGTATGCCCATTTCAGTACTCCTTTTAAACAGAAAGATTTAGTTAAAAACTCAAAGCCACATTTGTCCTCTGAAAGCTTTTAAAAAGCTTCATTTGTGAAAAGACACATTGACCAGAGCTGCTGGGGATCATTAATGGAAGCTGGATATTCAAAGGAGATTCTGTGTTACAAAAAGGTACTTGGACATTTTGGCTAAGTTGACCACCTGCGATTTGGCCATTTGAGAGGGGGTTGGTTGTTGACAGGCCATAAGAGATACCCTCTATGTCTGTTCTTTTTAAAATTCTATTAAAAGACTTGTATTATGGGCTCCCTATTTAAAATGAGAGTCTGGGCAGCTGCCCCTTTTACTCTGTCTAGAAGATGGCACCTTACATTTTGTAACATCAATTTTCCACCAATAAATGTCTGCTGTGAAAATAATCCCCACCTCCTGGCTGGGGAACTTGTTGTCTTGGTCATCTCCTCTGTTGTGTTGGAAACAGAGTGACACATGTAGGTGAATGGGGTCACTCATGTTACTTATCTGGGTCTAAACCAATTAAAAAGGAACTCAAATCTATTTTCTCTCAGATTGGGAGAGTCCAGGAAAATAAAAAAAAAGCCATACAACAGAAATGCTGCCCAGTTGCAATAGAGAGTCGCGATTACCTAGCATTTGCACATCAATTTATGTTTTCAAATTAGTTCACAGTCACTAGTTACTGACAGGCACTCTGTTAAGAAGTAGAGAACTCTAAGCTGAGTTTTGAACATAGATTCCTGGAAGTGATTTACAAGATCATTTTCAAATTGGTCTGACCAAAAGGCATTTTAAATTTGATTTTAAATTGCAAAGGGACAAAATCATGGGCTTCTTGTGTTTCTTTGGATGCTAATCACATTACTTCGAGAGCTGGCATAGGTCCTGGAAGTCTCAGGCTATGTAACACAAACCATGCAGGCACAGGAGCAGAAAGATATGAGCAGAGGAAGAGAGAAACATGGTGCCTCTAAGAACCCAAAAAGTGGTTTGGAACCCTTGCGGAACTCTCTGGAAAGGAATTAGGAGAATACCACCTGGCAGAATACTACTTTCTTATTCTTAAGGCTGGTTTACTCTCTAAAGAAAAAAAAAAAAAAGAAGAAAAGAAAAGAAAAAGAAAAAAACTTAAGTAGAAGGGAAAGTCTAGAGTTGACAGAACTGAAAGGCTCTCAAAATTTTAAGACATTTTTAAAAAAGTCTCAAAATATTTTAGAGACTTTTACTTTGTCTTAGTAAATATGACAAAATTAAGTTCACTACACTCTCATTCCTTTCAGAAGCATTTCACCTCCATTTTAACTGTTTGCATTTAATCTGTGCAATAATCACTGTATGCCCCCTTCAAAGTCCTTTTGTATTTTTTAGGCATTTTAGTCTATTTCTGTCTCCCTGATTTTTTTCTTCTACTCAAAGACATTTTCAAAGACATTTTCTCCTCTATTATTGCTTTATTTAATGTTTCCCTTATGCTATGGCATAACTGCCTTTTCTCTCCATCCGTATCTCTAAATTAGGGGGTTCCTTTTCCTTTTCTATGCAGCAGCCTCTCTTCAGCATGATGTCTTCACTTTTCTCTATTGTAGTCTCTTTTGTGATTGGCCAATAGCAAAATGACACTTACTAGAATCCAATTCTAAAAGCACTTTAGAAGGATGGAATCTTATCATTTACTGCCTGAATCACTATCATCAGTACAGTTGGTGCAGAACAGTATTCCATTTTGGGGCTCATTGGATAACGATGAGTTCAACTTGGCAGCTATAAAATAACCGGGGGAAAATTTTGTTCCTTTCTTCCTTTATAGCTCAGAACCTTGTGACTGACCTTACTTCTTTATTTCTAATCATGCCCTTTGGAAAAATAACGCTTTTTTTTTCATTTATATTGTATAGAGCCTAAGATTTTTGGGGACCTTTAATGAACAGCAGTACAATTTCATTTTTATTTTACAGGATGTGCAATATGATTTTGAAAAATTAAACTACATGCCCAAGGAAGGATTCAACATTTCCGGAGAACCTAGCATTTTCTGTCTCTCAGAAGACTAAAATTAGATCCTGTTTTAATGACTGTCCCTGCAACACTGACTTCTGTGTAATGAGAATGTTTCCATGTTCCTGCTGACAGACCACTTACTATTATTTGCTGATGTGGGGCTGATAATTCTGACAATCAATAATAATAACTGTATAAACATTCACATTTATTGAGTGCATGCTTTGTGCCAGGCACTGTGCAAAGTGCTTTATAATGATTATTTCATTTGATCTTTCTAATATCCCCGTGAGTTAAGAATACAAATGCTCTGGAATATCAGAAGTATTCACGGGTGATGGTTGACTTAATATCGATTTTTAAAAACTGTCTAGTGACCTCCCATGGCACTTATGGCACTGATGATTCTCCATACTCCTCCAATGACACAAAGCCTATCCTGCTTTAAACTCTTGCATTGTTATTATTATTCATATATGGATAATTTAAAAAATAAACAGGTATACTATTGACACCAAGAAGAAAGACTGACATTGCCGCTGCTCAGCTCCACTTTGAGGTTTGTGGCAAATATCTCTGGTGCTTGCATCACATCTTGTCAGCCCACCTGTGATTCCAGTGTCAGCAGTAGTGGATGGTTCTGTGCAAGTTCTAACTTGTGCTGGATAGCCAGCACCTCTCCTGAAAAGAGATCCCTGAGCCTTGCAGCTTTCTGCCCCAGGTTCTCCTGATCCCCATGACATGGGAGCTTCCTGGGTGGGCAAGCATAGCCACAGGGGTTAGTGCTTTGGCAGGAAATCCTTTTTTTCCCCCTAACTTCTATATAGTGTTTATTGGGCTTACTCACAACATATAGTTCTCAGCTTTAATAGAAAAACTTCTTGTTTCCTTTTTGTATTTATACTTAGATTTTCTAGATTGCTTTGAATCTTTCTGACACTGTGTGAAGTTCAGAGCAGTGGAAAAGGCCAGGGGTGCATTGGAGAGGATGTGTCCCACTCAGATCCAATGCTTGTTCATATTAGATGAAAACTGAATCAATTCTCAACCAATGAGAGTAGGAGCAGGTATATACATGCTCTGGCTTTCCATATTTCAGGCTGTAGCTACCTATATCCAGATTTGTTTTCTTCTGTACACTTCTCAGAAGTCCCAGAGAATAGCTCATCTTTCTTTGTTGTTTCATTCTTCTTGTTCTCTTATTCCTGCTTCTTAGAATTACACCCTAAATAAACTTATTGCACCCATGTCCCTTTTTTTCTTTTTCGAGACAGAGGCTTGCTCTGTTGCCCAGGCTGGAGTGCAGCGGTGCAATTTTGGCTCACTGCAGCCTCCGCCTCCCGGGTTCAAGCGATTCTCCTGCCTCAGCCTTCCGAGTAGCTGGGATTACAGGTGCATGCTACCACACCCAGGTAATTTTTGTATTTTTAGTAAAGACAGGGTTTCACCATGTTGGCCAGGCTGGTCTCGAACCCCTGATCTCTGGAGATCCACCCATCTCAGCCTCCCAAAGTACTGGGATTATAGGTGTGAGCCACCATGCCTGGCCCCAGGTCCCTTCTTGATTTTTTGATGGGGTAATGCTCAGTAAAAAGATAGATCTTAGGATAGGTCTTACCTTCATTAAACCTGGACTCTTGGAGAAGGCAAATGTGAATACTATTAAAAAATAGAATTTGTAATGCTGACAGTGGAAAATCTACATCATTCATTATTTAGGACCCTGTTTGTCATCAATAAATGTTCATGGTGATTCAGGCACTGTCTTAGTGCCGATACTGAGGCTGGGATTTAATCTAGAATCTGATGAAAAGATTTGTTGGAACTTCTGCCTTAGAGCAGCAGAAAACAATAAGAAAGACTTTAAAATAAGGAGAGTCACCTGATCAGATCTGCATTTTAGGAGGATTACTATAGCTGCCTTGTGGAGAAGGGATTAGGAAGCAAGAACAATATCAGGGAGATAAATTAGAGGCTATGTAGCATTTGAGTCAAAAGATATTGGAGGCAAGGGAGGTGTAAAGAATGGAATGAATTTAAGAGATGGCTTGGGGATACAGCTGACAGAATTTGGCAATGCATCATGTTAGATTTAAAGATAAAAGTGGATTCAGAAATAATACCCTAATTTCTGACTTGGGCAATTGGGTGAAGTGTAGTGTTAATAGGAATAGCAAGATTAGGGAGGGAAAAGTGTTGAGGATGGATTGGGAGAAGAGGAGGACAATAATGAGCTGTTTGACACATGTTAAATCTGAGGTGTCTGTGGGACATTCAGATTATGGTGGACAGGAAACATGGAAGGTGGTTGGGTCTAAAGCCCAGGAGAGAAATAAGTCTGACCTCACTGCAATAATCCAGCCAGCCATTGCAAATAATGATGCTAGAGCAATTGAACATCCATATGCAAAAAATAAACCTCAACCTAACTCTCATACTTTACATAAAAATTAACAAAAAATGGATCGCAAGCTTAAACATAAAATGTAAAACTATAAGACATATAAAACAGGAGAAAATCTTTGGGATCTAGGGCTAGGCAAAGCATTGTTAAACTCAACACTAAAAGCATGGTCCATAAAAGGAAAAAGCGATAAATTCAAACCTCATCAAAATTAAAATTATTTTTCATCCCCTGTTAAGAGGATGAAAAGATGAGAGAGAAGATATTGGAAAACCATATACACAAAAAAGGACTAGAATCTGATACGGAAAGAACTCTCAAAACTGAAGTATAAAAAAACTTTTGAATTAGAAAATAGACAAAAGACATGAACAGACATTTCACTGAGGAGGATACATAGATGGCAAACAAGCACAGGAAAAGTTGCCCAACAGCATTTGCCACTAGGGAAATGTAAATTAAAAGCACAACGAGATATTCCTACACACATATCAGAATGGCTAAAAATAAAAAATAATGACAACACCAAATGTCGGTGAAGACACAGAGAAACAGGATCACTCTTACATTGCTGGTGGAATATAAAATAGTACAGACACTTCGGAAAAATGTGGCAGTTTTAAAACTAAACATTCAACTACCATATGACCTAGCAATTGCACTCCTCAGTATTTATCTCAGAGAAATAAAAAATTTTGTTCACGCAGAAACCCGTACATCAATGTTGGTAGCTTTACTCATAATAGTCCAAAACTAGAAATAACTCAGATGTCTTCAAGGGGTAAATGATTAAATAAGCCATGGTATATACAAACCATAGCATACAACTTCACAATAAAAAGGAAACAAGTCTTGCTGCATATAAAAATTTAGAGCAATCTCTAGGGAATTATGTTGAGCAAGTCAAGTCAATCCCAAAATATTACATACTGTATGGTTCCATTCATATAACATAATTGAAATCCCAAAGTATAGACATGGAAAACAGACAAGTAGTTGCTTGAAGCAGGAGGTCAGGGGACAGGAAGGTAGGTGTGGCTATAGAAGGCCAAGAGGAGGGATCTTTGTAGTGATGAAAATGTTCTGTATACTGATAATATTGATGTGAAAATACTGGTTGTGACCTTGAACTATAAATATGCAAGGTGTCCTATTGGAGGAAACTTGGTTAAAAATAATGTGGAGTCTATGTATTATTTCTTACAACTCCATGTGAATCTACAGTCTAATTAAAAATGCTGACATCCAGTACTTTCAGTAACATGTCAGTGACTGCGTTTTCAATGGATTAGTTATACTGCATATTAATTGTAAGGTTCTGTCATTATTCCTTTTCAAGGATCTACAAGCTTAGATTTATTTTTGAAGCAATATACCATTAGTTTTCTTATTAAGAATTCAGAAGGCTTCAACAACAAATAATTTTTTGGTAATAAGAAAAAAAACTAAGAATTATTTTTTATTAAAAAGCAAACAAAACAAAATCAGCTCTTGAGACACTTATAGTTTAGATGGCGAAATAAGACCTCGATACGTGAAACTGAGTTGTGTCTGGTAAAAGGCTCCCCAGAAACACATATCCAGTTTCACATATCCTCTGGAGGAGGCTGAGCTCGAGCTAGATCTGCAATCACATCTGGATTGAGGGAATCCTTCCAGCACTCAGCAAATAGCAGGAAGAACTGTTCAGACACAGCAGGTGTCAAGATTTGGAGACTTTCCTCATCAGGGGGAGAGCATTTGTTTTGTTTGCTTGGACATACAGGGAGATAGAAAGAATATTGATGATGGAGGTATTTGAACCTGATCCTGGTGACAACAGTGAGTCAAAGTTGTTAAACATGGTGACTAAGAACTCAGGCATTGTAGTTGGACTGTCTGGTGTGACTACCTCATTTCCCAACTGAAAGCCACTGGGCAAGGCACTTAACTCTCTGCTTGTGTAGAGAGTTCCTGTAAAAGTTTCTGCTTTTGTAGCTAAAAATGATACTACTCATCAGAGGTACCTCAGAAAGTAGTTGTTAGAATTAAGTGAGATAATGTATGTCAAGTCCTTAGCACAGTGACTGGTAAAGAGTCTCATTTGGCATATATTAGCTCTGAGCATGCTGGTGGTGCTGGTAATGATGTTGCCTCTCCAAAGGTTGCAAACAGCTTAGGGGCAGAGACTATGGCTTATCTTAGACTGCCTGATGTCTGGGACACTCCTGGTACACAGTAGGAGTTTTGCTAAATTAAATTGGGAAAAGTAGTGTTTTTGAAAGATTAACTTGACAGCAATTAGCTGATCAGATGGAGGAAGGAGAGATTTTAGGCATGGAGCACAAGTAGAAGGCTACTGCAATGATACAACCTCACTCCTTATGACAAGGGTCAGAAAGAAGGGTTGGTGTCAGCGTGAATGATAAGGAATAGGTAAATAAGGACAGATAAATTGAAGAATATAGTTCCTGGGCTTTGACTCCACTTTAACGATGAATAGATTCTAAGCTTGACTTTAGTGTGCAAATTAAGCCTCTTTTGGAAAGAAAGCCCAGTATGGCAGAAAGAACATGAGTTTTGACGTTAAACACTGTTCCGTCCCATATGTCATTGGTGTGACCTTAAAAAATGTATTCACTCTTTCGGCATCTGGAGTAGACACTGTGGCACTCCACACTGAACCTCCTTAGCGTCTTTGCATGCATGAGCCAGCTGCTGACTTATTGGCTGGTAGCTTATAGCTGGGGCCTTCACCGGAATTTGCCCTCAGGGAACTGCCTCACATAGCTAAATCCTCTCCCTGAGGGAGAGGCCTAGGGCCAATGATGGGCTGATGCAGAAATCAACTCATTCAAGCCTAGTCTTCCATCACGGGAACGCTAAACTTGTGGGCGTTATTCATATCCCACTGCTCAAGGTCATTGCCAAGGTCTGATTTTTCACACACAAAAAATTTGAAACCTTCGGCATCAATGGGTTAAAGTCTTCACCCATTTGATTTACTAGGGACAACTCTGAAAGGCCAAACGTACTCCAGAGCTTCTCTGCATGCTCCTGCTGCAGCCTTAATTGCAACTGCATCATGAACCAGCTTTTCCTCTGCACAGTCATGCCCCTTTCACTTTCTTAGAGGTGTAAATCCTGATAGCACTCCCCAGTACGACAATAACCCTTCTGCAAGCAACTCTCCAACTGCTTCTGCTTCTGAGCCTAGTCTTGGAAGAGTCTTTTATTCCTAATCTATGAAATGGAAAAAAGGCACACAGTTGCTATTGAGAGTTGTGGTGGGAATAAAACGAGATCATGTGCTTGGCAGAAAACCATGTTCAAGAAATGACAGCTAATGGGTGATACTTGAGGACATTATGCTAAGTGAAATAAGCCAGTCCAAAAAGGAACAAATACTGTATAATTCCTCTTACATGATGCTCCTAGAATAGTCAAATGCATAGGGACAGAAAGTAGAAAGGTGGCTGCCATGGGCTGGAGGGAAGGAGGAAATGAGGAGTGGTTTAATGGGTACAGTTTCAGATTTGCAAGGTGAAAAAGTTTTGGAAGTCCACTGCATGATAATATGAATATACTTAACATTATCGAACTATACACTAAAAAATGGTTAAAATGGTAAGTTTTACATTATGTTATTTTAACCACAATTTGAAAAGAAAGAAATGATGGCTACCATACCATTGATTCCATTTAATTGACTTTTACCCACAACCAGGTACCTTTTCTGGCTTCTCCTCTATTTTCTCATCCTGTTGGGTGGGACCTACAGTTCCAAACATGACTGAAGCTCCCTGCTCCCTCTGCCACCCTGGATATTATGTTTCCATAATCTGATATTTTACACCAGTGTTTCTAATCTCCACACATCTCTTTAGACTTTCGATTCTCTAATAAGTTGAAATCACCCTGGCATAGGCTCTCAGGAAATGCATGGAAGCCAACAGCACTATTTTCCTGCCTTCCTCTAACAAAACAGATCTCTTTAAAATCATCACTATAACCTTTCAAAAAGCACATCAAATTGCATCATGATTTAAAAGAAATTATACTCTGTCAATGCCATGTTGTTGAAAAGAAGGGATTGAGATCAGGAGTCTGAGGAAGCTGACAGATATAATGATGTGCTTAGATATCCTGATGGATTTTGACACAGCTTCTCTGCTTGCGGGTGAGTGTAATTACTACTTGTATAGAGAACAGAGTCAAGGTCAGAAAATACAGGAGAGAGACCATCAAGCTAAAGTAGAGGACTTTAAAGTGGCCGGGGAATTTTTGTTATTCAAAAGTTCAAATTGGTCAGCAGGACAAAAGAATACACAGAGTCAGGGTATGGGCAGGGGCCAACATCCAGAAATTCCTGCCAGCAAGAATGGAGAGGAAATGTCAGAGCATGGGTTGGAATTTGCAACGAAGTTGAATGAGGCAACAGACAAGGTACAAAACATGACCAAGAAGTTGGAGGTACCACTGCAAAATTTGGAATAAAAGTGGTAGTGCCAACGGAAGTCTGAAGACTGATCCCAAGCCAGTGGTTGTTTCTTCTGTCCTAGTTTTAAGCAGCTTTCCTAGTGAGGGTGGATGAGGGCCAAGAATGCTGGGCTTCTCCCCAGAGTTGCACAGGATTCTGCAGGTTTTAATGATTACAGCAGAGAGCTTGGTCCCCTGGAAAGCCCTTGCAGTTCTAACCTAGCAAAATGCATTGAATCTGACAGGCCAGCATTTACCACCTCTGGTGCCAATGCACGGGGAAAAAACTAATTGCCCCATTTGCAAACTTTGCACATACATGCAGTTAGGAGTTGCTCTACTCATTACACAAAAAGAATTTATAAAATATAAGTAAAAAATACTTAAAGTCTGCCACTAAGTTTCTACTCACTGTTTGTTTTGATTTTGATACCTGTACTCAGTTCTAAGACTTGGTAGTGAGAGCAGAGTGGGAGGTAGGATGGGGGATTGAATGCCTCCCAAGTATTTGAAGGGCTGTCTTTGCCACGACACCTATTGTGCGTATCTCCAAAGCATACATATAGACAGAAAGGTGGAAGTTATGGGAAGATCAATTTCAGCTCAATGCGAGAGATAACAGTCTAATGATTAGGGTGTTGTGAACTGAACAGGCTGCTTTACAAACTAAGGAGTTTCCCATCACTAAGTTTTAAGCCTAGGCCAAAGAGTTTTCCAGCAGACGTGTGGAAGAACTCCTGAAAGGAATTAGACTAGATCTTGAAGGCCCCTTTCAACCTAAGATTTGATTACTCAAACTTGTTAAGATGTGATTATCACTAGCTTAAATAAGTTAACTATTGAGAGTCAGCCTAATGCAATGGTTAGGGTCAACGGGTCTGCAGCGATATTGCCTGGGTTTGAGTCTTGGCTCCTTATTAGCTGTGGGCTTTAGGCAAATTACTCAATCTCTCTGTACCTTAGTCTTCTTATTTGTAAACTGGGAATTACAACAGTACCTATCTACAAGATCGTTATAAGAATTAGGTTGGTGAATAGATATGAAGTATGTAGATAAGGCTTGATAAATAGTAATTAGTATTCTGTTGTTGCTACTACTACTGCTACCATTACTACTGATAGGGATGGAAGGCAGGGAATTATGGACAGAAGAGGGTGGGTCTCTGGCCCTACCTTTAAGCCAAAAAGCCGGGAACTGTGGCCCAAAGTGACAACTTACATTCCTGTTTTCCTGCTCAAATGTTGCCTTTTCCACAACCACCCATGGCCCACCCTGGCCTCCAGCCTGTGCCTGTAAAAACTCCAGGCTCAGCCGGCACAGAGGAGAAGCAGCTGGATGTTGAGGGCTACGACTGGTCATTGGAGAGAACTGACTTCAGAGGGTCAGCTTGGCAGTGTAGCTTCAGAGAGGAGTCTGACTAGGGACAGCTGGACTCCAGGGGAAGATTGCCTTTGTGCTCTGTCCCCTTTTCAGCTCCTTGTCCTGCTGAGAGCTACTTTCATCGGCAATAAAATCCCCTGCATTTGCCATCTCCAATTCGTTTGTGTGACCTCATTCCTCCTGGATGCTGGGCAAGAACTCAGGTGCCTCAAGTGCGGGTGCGGAAGGCTGTCACACTGACCCTCCACTGAGCTGTTAACACTTAAGCCATCTGCAGATGGCAAAGCTAAAAAGGCACTGTGACACTCCTTCTGGGGCTTCAAGGGTCACGGGCACCCTCCTAGACACTGTCATGGGGCCCACACAGAGTTTTGTTCCTGCTGGTGCCCAAAAGCACTCACCCTGGCTCCTGTACCCACTCACCTGTGCTTTCCCTCCCACGAGGGGTAGAACTCAGTGGGATCTAGAGAGTGGAGTCTGCCCCTGCCAGCACCGAAGCAGCCATGCACTCCGGTTCCTGCCTGCGAAGACGTCGGGAAATATCCTGCTTCACTACTACTATGACTTTAGCTTCATAGATATCAATTCTAGCTTTTTGGTTGTGATTTTGCACTCTGATGACCAGAGAGGAGAACAAGGACCTGTGGAATATAAACTCATGGTGAAGTACATGTTATGTTATCAATTCATGAAAAACCCTGAAATGCAGACTCCTTTTCCCCATGTAGGTTGTTGTTTTTGAGGAAAGAAATGACAGCTGTGAAACACGTCTAAATTGTGCCCTTAAGTCTGAGTGTCCAACAGTATGCTGCTGTTGAAGTAATAGCAAAGCAGAGACAAAACCTATTGTTTCCTCTCCCTGTATACCTGAAACCACGGCCTGTTGGCCTCTTCTGTCCATGATGTGGAAAGCTCTGCTCTCATGACCTCAAAAATGGGCATGTTTCACCATTCACTCAGAGAAGACCCTGTTACAGAAAAACAATGCCCAGCTGCAATTTAACTCAGAGCTGAGAAACCCTCTACCCAATGACTATGGACCCACTTTTGTGATCTACCTGTGAGGCAAAAAGAACATTATTTCAACCGTGTATGTAGGATGCCTGTATTAGGAAAACTGATACATGGAAACGTGGAGGACTTGAAATAATTCTCATCAAGTCTGTTCTTAAAATGGCAAACTTCCAAAGTCCCTTGAGAATACACAGGTCTCAATGAGAAGAAAAAGTGGCTGATAAAACATCAGGCTTTCCAAAAATTGCCCATTTCTCCTCAAAATTCCTACATGAAGATTCCTAAGGTTTAACATACAGGTTGTTGGAAGCACAAACGAATCGACCTCGGGAGAGTTAATTCACCTCAGGACCAATTTCTCCTCTGTTGGTACATCTACTATTTATTTAGAAGCCCTCCTTGGATAAAGCCCAGAGCCATTTCAGCGGCAGTGGTGAGGGACGTCCAGAGAGTTATCATCAGTCATTCATGTGTGCACTGTTAACAACTGAATCAATAACGTCAGTACTATGGAGAGCACCTTCACAGCCTAGTTAGGATGTCTGCGGTTGTCACATTAGAAAAGCAAGATGTTTTGGAAACATATTTGTTTCAGGAAATGTTTGAATGTTAAACATCCACAGGGTTCTGTGGCCATTCTGTTCACAAACATGGATATCTTTATAGATTTAATTTGGTTGGTGAATGAAGGTATTTATTGTTGCTTTTTTTAAAAAAAGTTCTTTTAATTTTTGTAGGTACATGTTAGGTGTATATATTTATGGAGTACATGACATGTTTTGATACAGGCATGCAATGTGAAATAAGCACATTATGCTTTTTATGTTAAGAGATGACGTTGACGGGGGTTGGTTTTCCTATGTCTGTGTGAGGCTGAAAAACTGATGATATTTTCAGTTTTCTGTTTTGAAGAAAATGCCTTCCTTTGGGGTCCTTTGAGTTCTGCATTGTGGAATCATAGCACTTTTAATGCCTTACCTCACTTAATTTCTTCATATGGGAGGGACGTCTAACTCTGCTAGTCTTTAAGCTCCCTGGGGACAGGGGTCTAATCCATCTCCGTGTTTCCAGAATCTAACACAGTGCTTGGCACATAATGGATGCTCAATATTGTTTACTGGGTCACTGACTGTATAATGAATGAATGCATAAATGAAGTAAAACATGATTTCTTAGAGTCCTGGTCTATCTAATCACAAAGGAATGATCCCTGTTTGGTTTCAATCTATAAAGTAGTTGTGACTGTCATAATGGTTTTCAGCTGCCTTGAGCTCGGCAACATTTTTTAATAGGCTTCATTCTAGACACAGATACTGAGGTGTTCCTGAGCTGCTTCCTTAAGGCATTTCTTCTGTCAGATCTACTTATGGTTGACATCTCACCACACCTAACATGACTACCTTGGGAATACTGCTGTTTTTTATGTAATGTTTGGGCCAGCAGGTTATGAAGCCAAGCACAGTGATTAGGACTAGTGGACTTGGGGGCTCCCTGGGAGAGCATTACAAGTGATATGAAATCCTTGGTTGACATTAAGTGCATTTGTGAATTTGATGCTTACAAATCCAGCTGTGACTCCCTTGGCAAGTTCAAGTCGTATGCTCTATAGAAAGCTAAAAATGGTCATTGTTCCGTCAATATTTGGTATGGTCTGAAATCAACAGCCATGCTTTCTGTCAGTTTTTTAAAGGTACACTGACCTTAAAGAGCAGAATTTGAGAGGAATTCAGAAGAGGTGAATTCTAACCCAGATATCACATTAAATAGCTGCGTCACCTTGGCCAAGTCTTGACCTTTTTGAACCTGTCTAGCAAGGATGTTGGACTAGATGATCTCATGATACCTAACTTAATTATTATTTGTTTTGAGATGGAGTCTCGCTCTGTTGCCCAGGCTGGAGTACAGTGGTATGATTTTGTCTCACTGCAGCCTCTGTCTCCTGGGTTCAAGCAACTATCCTGCCTCAGCCTCCCAAGTAGCTGGGATTACAGGCATGCACCACCATGCCTGGCTAATTTTTGTATTTTTAGTAGAGATGGGGTTTTGCTATATTGGCCAGGATGGTCTCAAACTCCTGACCTCAGGTGATCCACCCGCCTTGGCCTCAGAAAGTGCTGGGATTACAGATGTGAGCCACAACGCCTGGCCTAATTCTTTTCAATGTTGTATAATCAGCTTAGTCTTGCCTCAAGGACCTTTTATGTGTTGCTCTGTTTGGAACACAATTCCTCATGAACTTTCAGGTCTCCCTCCCCACTTCTTTCAGGTCTCTGCTCAAATGTCACCTCCCCAGTGGAACCTTCCCTGATCACCTTATATAAAATGACAGTCCCTTCCATGAACAACTCTCTAGTCTCTTCCTTTATTTTTCTTCAACATGTTACCACTATTTGAAATTGTTATATGCTAATTGTGTACTTGCTTATTATCTGTCTTCCCTACAAGAACATAAGCTCTCCTGAGGGCAGGGGTTTTGTCTTCTATGCTGCTTTATTATCAGTATCTAAAATGGTGCCTGGCATGTAACAGACCCACAATAGATATTAATTGAATGACTAAATAAATATTTAAACTCCTAGCTAAAAAGTCTTCAGGGTTTCTTAGGTGTAGTCTGGTTTAACACACCAAGCTGAGAATCACAGAACTATTAGATCATTAAAGCTAAAAAGACATTGAGTTTGCCAGCTCAATACCTCATTCTGAAGGCAGAAAAACTGAAAGCCAAAATGGTTAAATGTGGCCAGGAGTGGTGGCTCACGCCTGTAATCCCAGCACTTTGGGAGGCTGAGGCAGGCAAATCACCAGAGGTCAGGAGTTGAAGACCAGCCTGAGCAACATGGCGAAACCCCATCTCTACTAAAAATATGAAAATTAGCTGGGCATGGTGGTGGGTGCCTGTAATCCCAGCTACTTGGGAGGCTGAGGCAGGAGAATAGCTTGAACCCGGGAGGCAGAGATTACAGTGAGGTGCGATCACACCACTGCACTCCAGCCTGGGTAAAAAAAACAAGACTATCTAAAAAAGAAAGAAAGAGAGAGAGAGAGAGAGAGAGGGAAGGAGGGAGGGAGGGAGGGAGGGAGAGAGGGAAAGAAAGAAAGAAAGAAAGAAAGAAAGAAAGAAAGAAAGAAAGAAAAAGAAAGAACGAAAGAAAAGAAAGAAAGAAATGGTTAAATAACTTGCCCAATGCCACTTATCTCTAAACATTAGTAGTGGAACCAAAGTCTCTACTTCTATTTCACTACTGTTTTCATTACTTCTCCTGGTTGAAACAACATAATGTATATTCCCCAAGATACTTATTTAATATTAATTACAAAGGGAAAAATAGCAACTTCACAGTGGAGAAAGCCCATAGATACCATCTTAATGAAGTGATGAAAGTTAATGTTACCCGTAGTAATGCATGAATATCACACACCTGCTGATATGATGAACTCCAAAGGAGACATCACCTTTGTGCTGTTCTTACACCAAATCCACAGCCTCAGTGTAACCATAAGGAAATATCAGACAAGCCAAGACTGAGATACATTCTACAAAAATAACTGCCTAATATTCTTTAAGCTTTCCGAAATTATGAAAGACAAGGAAAGGCTGAGGAATGAATTTGAGGAGACTACGTGGACATGAATATTAAGTGCAATGTGGAATCCTGGATTGAATCCTGTAGCAGAAAGACGGCATTAGTGAAAGGAGTTGCAAAATATGAGTAAAGTCTGTAGCTTAGTTAATGCTATTGTACAGATGTTAATTTTTGTATTTTGATAATTAGACTATGGTTATATAACCTGTTAACATTTGAAAAAGTTGGGTACATTGTATATGGGGACACTTATTTTTGGAACTTTGCTGTAAGTCTAAAGTTATTTCAAAATTAAAAGTTAAAAAATAAAAGCAACATAATGTTGACTCTGGACAGAAGTATATATGCCAATCTCAAGGAACCTGTGATAAATGTTTTGAGTTTAGACACTTCTAGAATGGCAAATTTTTCACTTCAGATAGCATTCGGAGATTGATATGAAATAATTTTCCCAATGCTTAATAAAGTTCCCAATGCTTAAAAAAACTAACAAGAACAGGCACTTGTCACCTCAATGCATTATAGAATTTAAGAGACTGATAAGGAGATCACTACACCACGTTCATTTATTTTATTTAACACATCGAGACTTTTGGAAGATCTGAATCTCAGCATTCTATTAGGAAAAGTTAGACTTACAGAAAATTTGCAAAAGTAGTATAGAAAGTTCCCAGGTATGATTTGTCTAACTTCCAACTTCCTTTACTAGGAAATTAGTTTGCCTGGCGAAGAAATGTCTGCAAGGACTATTTCATTTTGATCCTCTACATATTGAAACTTGAGATGCCCCACTTGACTTATTATCTTGGGGAAGTGCAGATTATTCGTGTAACAGGCATATTCTTATTTTAAACCATTTTATCCAACCCCATTAAATGATTTAACAAGAAGCTTCTCCAAATATTCTTCCTTATAAATAACAGGAGGTGCCTTAGTATAGGAATGGCAGACAAATGTAATGCACTTGTACCATTATTTTCTCATTTCATACCAATGGTAGAAATGACTAATCAGCCTATGGCACTGTTTTCTAGTCTTCCCCAATTTGCTATATGATCTTTTAAAATAAAGCACTCCAGGCAGCTGATACCAGTCAATAAGAGCCTGCTTGGAGATGAACAATATTTTCCATTCCAGATATAGTGCAGTAAGGAATGAGATAAAGATACCAAAATTCAGATTCTATTATAATCACAGATTATCCATTGATTAGCTTAGCGAATTTTTTTAAAAAAAATCATTTCTGCACTTCCATGCCCTATTTTACACAGTTATGATGAGAGTTGAATGGAATAGCCCATCTAAAGGTGCTTTGTGAAATGTAGAGAATTATATACATGAAATATAATCTTAGGATATTCAAGAAAATTGACCATAGAAATTCATTTCTCCAATATACTTTAAGAATCCTTTGTTTTTCTACCATCTATTTAGTTTAATCTTTATACATCTAACTTTTACTTTCATGTCCAACAGAACTGAGGTTAGAGTGTGAGAGATTCTTTCTTCAGCCAATGGAATAATGATATAGAGCTCAATGGATAAACATGTGCTTGAGTGCCATTCTGGAGCAAGCCCTCATGACAGCTGAGCCAGTGAAACATATTTCAGCCACTTCCCTATCTCATTGCTTCATATCTCACATAATTTAGAAGTATATGACTTTGAAAATCACTGCTTTATGATCAAGTAACAATTAACATCCTTAGATAATTTGGGAGGGTGTGGGATTCGTAGCTGGATTGTAGCAAAGTTGGAATTCAAAATGGAAAAAAAAAAAACAAACCCCAGATCCAAAGCCATCCATCAGTTACACATTTACTCACATCCTTGACTTCTGAGATCTTATATTCTGATTTTTGACTGACTTCTTTTCTCCCCCCTCTACCAGACTTCTTTTACTTGAAGTTTATCAGGGTTTGGTCCTAGGCCATCTTCCCTTTCCTCTTTATATACTAGGTGATCTCCATTCTGGATGCTCTAAACTCTATTTTGTATCAATATTCCTCATTTACACGTCCATCTCAGGTCTCTCCTTTAAGCTATAATTGAATTTGACTTCTGCACTTGGACATATCACACACATTTCAAACTGAACATGTTTAACGCTGAACTCTTGATCTTCTCCAAATCTGCTTCCTCTTCTATCTTTATCACCACAGCAAATAGTACAACAAGTTGTTCAAACAAAAAACCTGGGAGTCATCCTCAATCCCTCATGCCTGACATCTAATTCATTACCAAGTCATACAGATTTTATCTCAAAATACATCTTAAATCTATTTACTTCTCTCTATTTCCACTGCCACCATCTTATTCCCAGGAGTCATTTTCTTTCATCAAGACAACTGCAAGTGCCTCTTACCTGGTCTCTTTGCTTTTACTCTTGCCACATTCAATCTCTCATTTATACAGCAGGTCCATCAAATTGTATGATGTTTTGCATGTACATCAGCTCAGGTGTACTTTTACAGGTATATCAGATTATATTATTTCCCCGCTTGCTCATAAAATAAACTCTCCAGCCATGTCCTGTACCACTCACCCCCTCAGTCATCAGCTCCTAGCCATACTTGGCTTCTTTTAGGTCAGTGTCTTGTAAATATTATTCCATTCCCCTCACTCTTCATATGATTGACCTAACCTTCAGATTTTAGCTTAAATATGTCCTTTTCAGAGAGGCCTTCCTAGACTATGAAGTTCCCACTATTATTTTCTCAAAGTAGTCTATTCTTCGTCTTCATAACATTTCTCACTATTTTTGTTTTTATTTTATATATATTTTTTTGAGACAGAGTTTTGCTCTGTCACCCAGGCTGGAGTGCAGTGACATGATCTCAGCTCAACGCAACCTCCACCTCTTGAGTTCAAGTGATTCTCCTGCCTCAGCCTTTTAAGTAGCTGGGAGTACAGGTGTGTGCCATCATTCCCAGTTACTTCTTTTTTCTGTTTTTTGGTAGAGACAGAGTTTCATCATGTTAGTCAGGCTGGTTTCTAACTCCTGACCTCAAGTGATCCACCTGCTTTGGCCTCCCAAAGTGCTGGGATTGCAGGCATGAGGCACCCCTCCTGGCCTCATTTAACCATTTTGGCTTTCAGTTTTTCTGCCTTCAAAATGAGGTATTGAGCTGGCATGAGCCACTGAACCTGGCCCATTTCTCACTATTTTTTAATGATATAGTAATGCTAATATTTTTACTGGTTATTTGTCTCACTATCTTGCAAATTCCCGGGAGCATCCAAACATTTATTTCTTCCTGTTTTGTGCCAGACAATATGCTAGGTGTTTGAACTAGGAAGATTTATAAGGAAAGGTCTTTGAACTAAAAGGCCACACATTTAATAGGAAAAATTAAGGAAAGGTTATAAATAGAGTGGTAGACACTGTTGGTTGCCTCATCAACAGCCATTCCACTCTCTCTTTTTTTCTCTGGTGATAATCAATGTTAAAAAAAAAAAAGGTTAAAAAGCACAGACAGTCAATTTCTTAGTTTCCCTTGCAGGTAGATGGAGCCACTTCACTTGATCTAGTTCTGGCCAAAGAGATGTTAGGAAAACATGCTGTTGCTTCTGAAACGTGACAAGAACTGCCACTCTTCCTTTATTCGTTTTCCATTCACACTGTCATGATACAATTCCGGGAGTGTGGCAGCCATTTTATAACCATCACGTGACATTCCAAAGTCCAAAGCCAAAGGCTAAGGACAGCAAATGCAAAGGTGGAAAGACACTGGATTCTGAACAACACTGTTGAACTACTAAACCAATTTTGGGTATACCTTTCTCTTAAATTCTTATTATATGAGAAAAATAAACACTGATTGCTTACATTTTCATTAAATACCCTTTCCTAGAAGTTAAAGCCTCTCTACTGACACAAACTGCTCCTGCTGTGACAATATATCTAGCACAAATCCCCTAAATCCACAGATACCCTTGACCCTAGTGTCAAGACTGGGTCTTTTAATTCTGCATCTGGGTACTCTGGGAAGCTTTGTGGCTTCCCATTTATATGACTAAAGTGTGCATTGTGTATCTATGTGTATGCAGACACGCACACTGGAGAAAAAGGACAGAAAAAAATCATTCTGCAATTGAGACTTGAAGTCTAAACTGGAAGATGGCTGTATGTAATAAAACTCTAATCCTCTATTAGGCCTCTGAAATCTAGGTTTTATGGTTTAGTAATGTTTTCATTATTTCAAAGACTCAGACTTCTTTCCCTCTGAGGCATCACAAAAGCTTCCATAGAAACAGATAGAGAATGAATGTCACACCAAGAATAGGAAATAAAGCAAAGAAAAATGTCCAGTGAACTACTCATTAATGAAAGGTGTAAAGAGTGCATGCAAAATGTTAATAAATCATTAAAATGTTAGGAAAGTTTCCAGCTAGGAAGAGGCTTCTGAGCCAAAAGGTTGAGGATAACAGGGTACCAAATTCAGTCATATTCCATCATCATCTCCACATATCATTGTTTTGAAAATTTAAAATGGAAAGCAGGTACATTCTTTCAAAAAACTGAACTGCATCTAAAACCAATTAGATTTCATGATCTACATGTTCACTTAACCTTAGGGCACAATATAGTAAATGATCTTAACTTTTTAAAAATATTTTTTTCTGAAAATCAAATTTTCCATAGGATGGTGTGATGAGCATCCACATATCAAGAGAATACATCATCATCATCATTGTCGTCATCATTATTATTACCATCATCATCATCATCATACCAACAACTAGAATTTATTGAATACCAACTATAGAGCAGGTGCTCCACTTTGAAATTCACATGCATTGTCTCATCTGATGCTCAGACAACTCTGAGTGAGTGCTGTTATTACTCCTACTGAACAGATAAATAAATCGAAGCACTACAAAAGGGAGTTGTCAGTAAGTGGTGAAGTTCCAATTCACAGTCACACATTGAGTCCCAGACTCTGGGAAAATTGTCAGACTCTAAGCTTAAAAATACAGAAATAAGCAAATGAATAAACTAGTGTTCTTATCGGACCAGAAACGAGTCTTCACTATATGCATGTTACACACTGTTACTGTTAGCCAAATTGCTCTTTACAAGAAAGCTTACAAGAAGGTGATATTATCAACACTTTGTATATGAGGAAATTGAGGTCTTAAGATAAATCTAGCTAAGGCAGAGCCAGAACCTGAACTGTGTTTATTTCTATTCCAAAGCTATGTTAATATTTGCTAATACTTGGTACTAGGAATATTACAATGTCTTTCTTTTTATGACACATGATATCCATCTTAAAAATATTAGCTTATAATATTTATATGCAACTTAAGAAAGATGAAGTTAGTTGAAAAAGGATTGAGATATCAAGATTGTGACATAAGAATTGTTAGGTCTCCCGAAACTGATAAGCAACTTCAGCAAAGTCTCAGGATACAAAATCAATGTGCAAAAATCACAAGCATTCCTATACACCAATTACAGACTTAAAGAAAATCTCTTCTTAGGATAATTTTTTAAAGGCATAAAATGCACTTGCCA
>CAUYLG010045473.1:175-26915 GCA_963573385.1 Cacajao melanocephalus | reverse complement strand
CTCCTCCGCCGGGAATCTCCTAGTCTGTGGGCAACAAAAATTCGTCTGAAAGTGCGGCGTCCACTCGCTCTCTGCGCTTTCACTGGGAGCTACAATCCTGAGCTGTTGTTAATCGGCCATCTTGGATCTCTCTCCCCAATTCTTAAATTTCTATTGTGATTTCATTGTTGACCCAATGATCATTCAGGAACTGGTTGTTTAATTTCCATGTAGTTGCATGGTTTTGAGGGTTCCTTTAGGAGTAGATTTTCAATTTTGTTTCACTGTGGTCTGAACAGTGAGATCATGTGGAAGAAGGGCCTTTGGCTCTTTCTCAGGTTCTGTACATCTTTCACTTGCTGATTCACTCTGTGTTTTACAGCTGTGATGGATCTTATGACATGGCAATGCAGTTTTGGTGCCTGGTAGTGGGAATTTTCACATAAAGTTGGTCCTTCAAAACTTCCCTGGAAAAAGTTTATGATATTTAAGACAAAACAAGGTCCTGTTTCTAGAAAAGCAGCATCCTATTCTATGATATGAAACTTCTAAAACCATATCCTATTATCCAAAATGGTGAAAGTGAACACATGGTCCACGAATGGTTGGCTTTTGGGATTATACCATGGTGTACTAAATATCTGAATTAAGAGTTCTTTTAACAAAGCATAATGTGATAATTCATCAAAAGCAGGGTCAAGACAAAAGGGACTGAGAACTTTTCAGTTTCCAGTCATCTTTAGTTCAGCTAGGGTATGAATATTTTGAAAAAGATATTTAGCAGACGGTCCATGAGGATTTCTTAGCTTCAAAGTAGATGCATTTATTATAGTTTTTCATTTCCTAGAACTTGTTAATCATAAATAACTTATGTTTATAGTCCATTTTAGTATCTGCTTTAGAATGAGGCATCAAGATTCTCAAGTCCTACATAAAATGTCTTGTTCTGAAATGTATTTTTTCCTCTGGAAGAAAAGAAGAACGTCCATTCCTTGTTTTTCTACTTCCCCTTGCAAACAGGGCCTGGAATCCAGTCTCTCTCTTCTTCCTCCACCTCCTTTGTGGTGGCCACAGGGCCTCTTTTTTGTTTCTTTTTGGCTTCTTCACCTGAACTGCCCTGCCTCCATGCTGTTTTTTTCTTGGTTGCCACCGTCTTGCTTCTGCATAAATTATTTGTTCCCATTATCTACATCTTCTATTTGTAAAGAAAATGTTATTTAATCTAAACAAATTCCACAAATTTATTTTGTTTAATTTTAACTTGTTTATTTCAGCCATTTTACCAGGCTGCAATGATACCTTTCCATTATTAACTGGAGTCCAGTGTAACTATTTTCTCTTCCAAATATGTTGCATGTAAAAAAAAAAATCAAATAAACAAAAATGAAGCAAACAAAAAACACTTATGGGAACTTTTTTGTGTGTTTTTGCCCATGAATTTGATAAAATGTGGAAAGGACAGGGCTCTTTATCTGGGTGACAGTAATCTATTAATTAATATTTCTTGGGTATAGATGTTTGATTATTATAAATCCTTTATAAAGAGCTCCTTTCTACCCTGATTTTACTATCTTGTCTCCATAAAGAGGCAATCTATAGAATGCTAAAATCAAGATATATTGTCTCTGTGGCAAACTGATCTGTGTTATTTTCTGTCATAATTCTGTGACTCAGTTTCCTCATCTAATAAATGTTCATAATTAGCATAATTTGGGGTTAATAATACCAATGCCATTAATCTGCAGTGTTTAGAACATACTAGAATTCATAGTGCCTTAATTCTAGTATTTTTAACCTTCTTATTTCCCAGTAATTCCAAAAGATTATTAGCAAACATTCTGGGAACCATTTGTTACATGGTATAAAATACATTTAATGTATATTGAGTACAAACCGTGTGGTATTGTTGCTGAATTTCAGAGACTGGAGAGACCGTTGAGGTTACAGAAGGAGTTTATTTCAGGTGTACACCGGCCCAGCTGATCCCCTGACCGGGAACAAAACGGCTGAACCCCTAACAAAGGCAGGGCTTGGCTTTTTATACAGGAAGTACACAGTAGCACTAAAACAAGTTTGCAGGTATAGAACAAAGGCAATTCATTAAGCAATTATAGGCACCTGACTTAGGCTTACATATGACTGTTGCTATGCAACCCAGATGTTCACTATCTATAGAGCTCGAGGATTCTAGCACGGGCCTTATCTGCTGCAGTGCCCAGAAGACCAGAGTCCTGCCTATTTGGGCATTTTTTATGACCTTTGCTGTGTTACAGAAACTCAGAGTTATCAGCTATAGAGAACAAGAATACAAGAATTTATAAACTTTTCTAACTTGCAAAGCAGGATACAATCCCACGGGAGGGGGAAGGACTCAGGGAAGTTTGCTTATAAAAGGAAAATTTAATTTCTGCTTCTCTTTCTTGCATTAATTTTATTTTTGTAATTTTTTCCTCTTCAGTATTTTACTCACTGGTGACTTAGCAGTAAATACAGCGGAAGAATCCCTGTTCTCTTGGAAAAGATGCTCATCCTCTGAAGGGAAAGAAAATTAAATAAACATTGTGTATTCCAGAGAGTGTTAAGGGTGATAAAGAAGTAAGAAGGCATAGGGCCAGAAAAATGTACCAGGACATGTTGTTTAAAAAGAGAGGTCAGGGGATACCTCTAGAAGGACATGACATCTGAGCAGAGAGCTGAGTGAAGTGACAGAGAAGAAAGGCAAATCACTTACAGCAATTAAACTAACAACAGGCTTCATGTAAGTAGCAACAGAAGCCAAAAGATGCTAGAATTAAGTCTTCAACGTGTTTCAACAAAAATAACTGTAAATCTAATATTATATAAGCATCAACTCCTTCGTGGATAGGAGCTAAGTAAAAATGTTTTCAGAAAATAAAACAGAATGTAGTATTGTACATTCATCAAAGTACTCAAGAATGAGGGCTAAAGATTATCTTCTTGAGGAAGGAGGAAATCTTAAAAGAAGAGCTGAGATTCAAAAAAAGAAATTCAATAATGAATAAAGAACCTGATGAACATGTAGATAATATTAAAATATTTTCTGCATTCAATAAAATAGTAATCATTAAGGTGTGACATAGAATAAAATTATGTAATTAAATACTGACTTACAATGGAATGTATGTTGGAAAAATGGTTATTGGATTTAAAGTTTTATAATATTCTTATATATCTGAAATGAGGTGTTGGTTAATAGGGTGGTTAATCTATTAATCTCAGGCTTATAAGAATAAATGCCACGGATATAAGAGTGAATAGCAAAGTATAAAAATACAATTATAAGTTTCAAATCAGAAAAGTGAAAATGATGAATTAGAAAACCAACCAATTATTTGTTTAAATAAAAGTTAAGAAAGGAGCATAAAATGTAGTAGCAAATTTACAGATGAATTCTGTAAATGTCCTAAAAGTCAAACCAGTCTTATACAAAGTTTTACAGATAATATAAGAAGAAATACATTCCAAATGCAACTAATAAAGGACATTATGGACAAACAAATCTTAATCTCTGTATAAAATATTGCCCCAATGATCCACTGACATTGCTAGATTAATGGAAGACAAATCATTTTAATAGATGCAGGGAAACATTTGATCAAATTTATCAACTAACTATTAAGAGAAGATCTTAGCAATATAGAAATAAAATGTTTTCCACAAAAAACCCTTTTTTGTAGAAAGAAAACTATAGAAAATGATGCTTTTCAAAGTGAAATGTTAGAAATATTAATTTTACTATTCATTTATTCATTTTTATCTATTCGTTTATTTTTTTGAGACAGAGTCTTACTCTGTCACCCAGGCTGGAGTGCAGTGGTGCGATCTCGGCTCACCGTAGTCCCTGCTCACCACAGTCTCCACCTCTTGGCTTCAAGCGATTCTCCTGGCTCAGCTTCCCACCCGCCCTAGCCTCCCAAAGTGCTGGGATTACAGGCATGAGCCACTGTGGCTGGCTGAAATATTCTTTTTAAAATTAGGAAGAAGATAGCATGTACTCAATGTTGTAATAGAAGGTCCTAGCCTTTACAAAAAGAAAAGACATAGAAAAAAGTGTTATGAATTGAGAAGGAATATATACAATTTTATCAGTATGTAATAGGATTTTCCTCCTTACACATTCCAAAAACATCTACAAATAAACTATCAGACCTAAAAGTTCAGCAAGATCATTGGATATGACATCAACAAGTCAAAACTATTTTTCATTTTACATGCCAGCAACAAAATGCCAAATTTTATTTTAATAGCAATACTCCTTAAAATGACAAGAAAGTAAGTTAAAAATAAATCTAACAAAATATGTGCAAGCCTTGTGTAGAAGAAAAATAAAATGCCATTGAAAGAAATTGAAGAGGACAGACTCACTATTGTAAAGACGCTAATTCTTCCAATATTGATTTATAGATCATGTAATTCTGATCAAAATACTAAAAGAGTTCTTGATGGACGCTGAAAGAATGATTCTGGAAGGTATATGGAATAACAAAAATAAAAAAAATAACCTAGATCATCCAAATAGCAAGTTGGTATTACTGTATACCTCTCAGGAATAACATATTGTATAATTGGCCCAAGGATTAACAACCAAAGAGACAAAAAACCCATATGTGTAAGCAGTGTCATTGCTCATGGCTGCAAAAACTATGGCTTCTCAATAATAGTTCCGACGACTCATTATCCACAGGGAAAAGGTGAAATTACATCTGTACATCACCCTACGCACCAAAATCAATTCCAGATTTAAAAAGTTTTTATCTTTAAAACGTTTAACTCTTTTTGAATAAGAAGTAAAATCATTGCGATAGTAGTGTAGAAAACCTTGCAAAACAAATTACAAAAAAACTATTAGCCTATAAGAAAAGATGACAATCTTGTCTACATTAAAATTTGGATATACTATTTTGTAAGTCAGAAATAGAAGTATTTGCAATATATATATAACTGACAAGTGTGTTTTGATATCTGTAATATATAAAAAATTCCCTAATTTAATAAGAAAAAAAATTCAATTAACAAATGGGAAAACATAGTCACTACAGCTTGGGAAAAAGTTAAATATTGTATGCCTACTAGGAATTAATGTAGATGTACGTGAGATAGGTGTTTCTTAGCAGGGAACTAAGATGTAGAGTCTATGATTATTAATGAAATCATTTAGAACTAAGGTGGTGCATTGAGTGAGAAGGTGGGAGGACCAAGAATTGGACACCCTTGGAATGTAGAGAGAAGAAAAAGCTATGAGTGATGTTACAGAGGAATTCCCAGGCTCTGGGTTATACAGAAACCCAGAGGAGACAAGAGTCTTAACAGCTAAGAAAAAGTTATTCCTGGAAGAAGAGAATCAAATGTGTCAAAAGTCACAAAAAGTTGCATTCAATAAAGATGGACATTTTTTTTAAGGGCCTGAATAAGGGCAGTTTCATACAATCAAGGAAATCAAAGCCTTAGCGAAAGTGGACTGTGGCATAAAGGCGATAGAAGCACCATGAGCAGAGAATGTTTTTATTTTCCGAGAAACATCTTTGTTTCCTGGAAACAAGTAAAGAAGGAAGCAGTAAAGAGATGGCAGTGGAGATGAGATGGGGCTGGGTCATGCACTGTAAGGGGAAGGGCCTGTTTTTTCTAGGTATTTTCCAAAGGAACAAGAGGCTGAAAAGGTGAAAGAGCATGAGCATTAGATAGTTTAAGATCACTCAGGTGGCAAGATGGGGTGAGATTTGCTAATCTAATGATCCAATTGACCTTTACGAGAAGAGTTTTTTTTTTTTTTTTCAGTTTAGATGAGGATAGGAGGGGAGGTAAGAATGGGAATGTGGATTGAATGATACCTCTATGGAAGAGGAGTATAGGAGTTGAGGAATTTCTGCTTTCTTTGTGGAGAAGTCAATATTGTGAAGGAGAAGAGTATTCCAAGAGATGAAGTAGGTGACTTGAAATAGAAGTAAATGCTTGAAATTTGTTGCTGTTGATATTAAATAGGATCTGAATTGACGAGGGCAATTTGTTCCTGACAAACCACGACATGGGACAAGGGCAGTTTGTTCTTCACAAACCAGGACATGAGATCACTCTATTTTCACTCCAGATATTTTGAGGGAGGAAATGCAAGAAAACAGTGGAGAGTTATTGAATGAAATAACAATGAGGTAAAGAAGTTCAGCATTTTGGAAGAAAAGTGGTAAAGGTAATGAAACGTGTGTTCTTGAACAAAAGCTACTTGAAAAGGAATTTGAAGGAGAGACTATATGCCAGTGAACAGTTTGCAAACTGGAGAGACACAGCCCCTGATGTAAAACAAACGTGTGTTCCAGATAACAAAGAGAGAGTTCAAGTTTTGTAGCAAAAGTTTCTACCCAGGTTCCTAATCACGTCCATTTATCCAAATGAAGGATTGAAATGTGCTTAATTCTGATTGGCCAATGCAGCTGAGTCCTGATTTGTTGGTTCATGTAAACTCTGAAGGTCTCCAAGTTAAAAAGGTGTGTGTTACATAACAACATTAACATTAAATGTAAATAGACTAAATGCCCCAGTCAAAAGACACAGCCTGGCAAATTAGATGAAGAGTCAAGACCCATCGGTGTGCTGTATTCAGAAAACCCATTTCATTGCAAGGACACACATGGGCACAAAATAAAGGGATGAAGGCAGATTTACCAAGCAAATGTAGAGCAAAAAAAGCAGGGGTTGCAATCCTAGTCTCTGATAAAACCTATCTTTTATGTAATTTATCAATAAGTATTTCATAATTTTAGGTCTTTTTTAAAATTCCAATTTTAAATTGCTCATTTGTATTGTTTAGACATGTAACTTAATTTTGTGTATTAATCGAGTATCTTACAACCTTGTTAAACTAACTTATTAGCTCTACTAGCTTTTCTGTAGATTCCACAGGATTTTCTCAGATGATTATGGATCATCTGTGGATAAAGTCAGCTTTACTTTTTCCTTTCCAATCTAAATGACTTTTTCTTTCTTTTCTTTTATTGCATTGGCTATAATTTGGAATACTGTTGAATAGAAGTGTTAAGAGTAGACACCTTTGTCTTATTCCCCATCCTAACAGAAAAGCATTCAGTGTTTCACCATTAAGTATGGTGTTATCTGCAGGGGATTTTTGTTGATGTCGTTTATCAAGTTGAGAAAGTTTCCTTTTTTTTTTTAAATTGTTTGTTGAGAACAGAAATGTATGTTAGATTTTGCTAAATGATTTTCCTACATATATTGAGATGATCATTTTTTGTTTGTTGATATAGTGAGCCACATTGTTTATTTTAAAATTGTTAAACTGAGATAAACTCTACTTGGTTTTGCTGTATTTTCCTTTTAATATATTGTTGGAATTCATTGGCTAATTTTTTTTTTAATGACGGCTATGTTCCTGAGAGAGATTGGTATACAGTTTTCTTTCATGTCTTTGATTTTGTTATTGTGGTAATGCTGGTCTTACTGGATGAGTTAGGAAATATTTGCCCCTCTTCAGTTTTCTGGAAGAGCTTGTGTAGAATTGGCATTATTTCATCTTTAAACATTTATTATAATTCACCAATGAAGCCATGTGGTACTAGTGATCCCTTTCTCGTAAAAATTTAACTACAGTTTCTATTTTTTAATTGATGTTGGCTAATTCGGGTTATCTGTTCTTGCAAGAGGCTTTGTTAGTTTGTGCCTCTCTAAGGAATTTGTGCGTTTCATCTAAGTTGTCAAATATTTTGGCATAAAGTTCAGATTTTCTTATTTTAAATCTGTAGTTGTAATAATATCATTTCTGGTATTTGTAATTTGTTTTTTCTCTCTTTTTTGATTAATCTGGCTAGATATATATCACTTTCATTGGTCTTTTTTAAGAAACAAATTGATTTTCTTTATTGTTTTCATTTTTCAATTTCACTGATTTCTCCTCTAATATTTATTATTATTTATATTTTGTGTACTATGAGATTAACCTGATCTTCTTTTTCTAGTTCCTGATAGTGGGAGCTGCATTCATTGATTTGAGACCTTTGTTTATAATGTAGATTTGTAGTGCTGTAAATTTCCCTCTAAGCACTTCTCTTTGGAAGCATCCCATGTATTTTGATATATTGTATTTTCATTTTATTCATTTCGCAATTCTTTTAATTTTTCTTTTGGTTTGTTCTTTAACTCTGGGTTATTTAGATGTGTGTTACTTATAAAAATATTTGAGGATATGCCAGAGACCTTTTTTATTCATTTATAACTTGATTCCTTAATTCCATTGTGGTCAGACAGCATGCTTTATGTGACTTGAATTCTTTAAATATATTGACAGTGTTTTTGTGGGTCAGAATCTGGCCTGTCCATGAGTACTTGATTAGAATGTATGTTCTATTGTTCTTGTGTGAAATAGTATATAAATGTCAATTAGGTCAAACTGATGGATAGCTTTGTTCCAGGCTTCTATATACATATTTTCTATCTCCTTCTACTATACATTACTGTGAGATTACTGTTGAGATTTCCAACAGAATTGTAGGTTTTTCTATTTCTCCTTTAGTTCTATCAATTTCTGCTTCAGGTACTTTGAAGCTTTGTTGTTATAAACAGAGCTTAGGGTTGCTTAAGTTTGTTATTTCCTCTTGTCAAATTCACCCCTTTATCATTATGAAATGACATTCTTCATCTCTGGCAATATTCATTTCTCTGAAATAGATTCTGCCTGGTATTAATACAGTCATTTCAACTTTCTTTGGTTAGCATTAACATAGTATATTCTTTTTTCATCCTTTTAATTTTAGCTAATTTATTTCTCTTTATACGAAAAGATCACTTTCGTAGGAATCATGTAGTTGGGTTTTGCTTTTTTATCCAATCTAATTTTAAATTGGGCTGTTTAGATCATTTATATTTACTATGACTAATGATATGGTTAGGTTTAAGCCTGTCATTTTACTATTTGTTTGCTATTTGTCTCATCTGTACTTTGTTACATTTTCTTCTTCTTCTGCTTTTTTGGATTATTTGAGTATTTTGTAGGATTTTAAAACAATCTCTTTTTAGCTGTAATTCTGTTATTTTCATGGTTGCTTTAGGGTTTATAGTACAGTTGACCTTTGAACAATATGGATTTGAACTGTGTCAGTCCACTTATACATGAATTTTTTTTTTCAGTAAATACAGTTGGCCGTTCATATCAGCAGTTTCCTCATCTCCAACCAAACTTGGATCAAAAATACAATATATGCTGGATGTGAAACCCACGTGGAGAGAGGGTCGACTTTTTGTTCTGGTGGTTTAGCAGACCCAACTATGGAACTTGAGTATGCACCATCTGTGCATACTCAAAAAAAAAAAAGCTGGCATCCATGGGTAGTGAGAGAACCAATCCCCCATGGATACTGAGAAACAACTGTTTACATCTTTAACTCATCACAGGCTTTCTTTATACCACTTTGAGTATACCACAAGAAACTTACAATCACAGTGTCACTTATTCCTTCCCAGTCTTTGTGCCTATTGTCATACCTCTTACTTTTGCGTGTGTTAAATCCCCCACAGAACACTGTTATTTTTCTGTTTAAGTAGCCAGTGACTTTTAAAGGTATTTTTTAAACAAGGGGGAAAAAATCCTGTATTTACCCTTGTAGTTATCTTTTCCAGTGCTTCCAGAGCTCTTTATTCCTTTTTAGAGATTTGTATTTCTGCCTGGCTCCATTTTCCGTATGCCCAAAGGATTTCCTTGTAGTGCAGGTCTGCTGTTGATGAATTGTTTCACCTTTGCATGTCTGAAAAGGTTTTTATTTCATCTTTGTTTTTCAAATATTTTTTTCACCTGGTATAAAATTCTAGGGTGACAGGTTTTTTTCTCCAGTGCTGTAAATATGTTGATACGTTTTCCTCTTAAACTTGTATTGTCTTCCGTAGGAAATTTGCTGCCATTGTTTGTTTCATTGCATATGTGTCTATTGTCTATTTTCTGTTCTTTAGTTCTTTATCAGTGGTTTTGATCAATTTGATTATGATTTGAATTGGCATGATTTTCTTCATGTTTCTTCTAATCGTGGTTTGTTACGCCTCTTAGATCTGTTGGTTTACAATTTTCAACAAATTTTGAGAATATTCAGCCATTATATCTTCAAATATTTTTTATTGCCTTCTCCATCTTCTTTCCTTCAGAGAATCCAATAACCAATATGTGCTACAGTTCACTGATGCTGTTTATTTAAAAATATTTTTTCTATGTTTTTATTTTTGTTTGTTTCTATTGCTGCATCTTCAATTTTCTGAATCTTTTCTTCCATGTTTAATCTTCCAATAATCTCATCCAGTGTCATTTTCATCTTGGAAGCTGTGGTTTTACCTAAAAGTTCAATTTCAATGTCTTTAATATCTTTCATGTCCCTACTGAACTTTTTGAATATACAGAATACTTTATAATCATTATTTCAGTGTTCTTATCTGATAATTCCAATATGTTTTAATTGATTAATTTTTCTCCAAACTAGTTTCATATTTTCCTGCTTCTTTGCACGTGTGGTAATTTTTTATTGAATTTCACACACTGTAACTTGTACTTATTGCATGCTGATATTTTTGTATTCTTTATAAATATTTGTCAAATTTGTTCTAAGGCCTAGTTACTTGTAAACAGTTTGATCCTTTAAGGTATTATTTTTAAGGTTTCTTAGATGGAACCAGAGAAACATTGAATCTAAGGCTAACTATTCCCCATGACTAAAACAAGATCCTTCTGACTGCTCTGCCCTGTGCCCCATGAATTATGAGATTTTCTGGTCTGGCTGGTGGGAATAGCCGTGTATGAATGCTGGGTAATTTTCTTAACAGTCCTTTTGGAAAGGTTCTTTCCCTGCCTCAAGTATATTCCTGCACTGATTAGTATTCTGTTGACTACCCAGAAGGAACCCTTGGTGGATTTTCAAGCTCTTTTTCTCTGGGTGATTCTGTTTCAGTGTCTCCAGTGAGTTCTATCTACCTTGCTTTCTTAGGTCTCCCAACTTGGAGGTTCGGATGAGGTATGTCAGGTCCCCCTTCCCTGTGTGATGATATGGGAAGCTTCTCAAGGTATAATAGTAAGCTGGGCCACTGGAGGGCTCATCTCCTTTGTTTTCCAACTCCCTGGAATATAATCTGTTATTGCTTGCTGTCCAGTGTCTTGAAAAGAGTTATATTTAGTCTAGCTTTTTATATGTTTCAGGCAGAAGGGGAAATTTGATCTCTATTCCTCTTTTGGCCAGAAGCAGAAGTCTTGCAAACATTTATATTTAAAATATATTGACAGGGTACAATGACTTACAAAAAATATAAAACTTTTTGACCTAACAATCCTACCTCGGGGAATATATCTTAAATATCTCCAAAAAGGAAACAGATGTTACATATACAACATTATGTACAGCATTATTTGTAATGAGAAATTAGAAGGCATCTATGTTTATCAAAAGGAGAGGGGTTAAGATCAAGACATAGCTATGCAGTGAAATATTAGTGCTTTATTTTAAATGACAATTTCTGAGATTTTCAACATTGGAAACACTAATACTATATTTATTAAAAATATATTAAAATAGTCCATGGTATATCATCATTGGAACTTTATAAAAGTCTACACATTCTTTTGGATTAAAAACTCAAAGAGAATGGGCTGCCTTCATCTCAGCTGTGTTACTGCTGAGTTGCAATGCTTCCCATCTGCACTCACGCCCACATTCACACCTGTGTGCTCTGCTCAGCTTTCAGCCCTGCCTCCTCTGGCAAGCTATTCTATTGTACCAGTGTTTTCACAGGACAGGAAGAATCACCTGGTTACAACCAACTTGGTCATCTTCACCTATTGTAATATCTCTCTCTTGACCTTCTTAGACCACTGTCAACCATCACTTACTCATGGTCCTTGACAGTATCCTTGAGTTGGATTCTTTGGGGACTTATTCAGGTTTTCAGGAAACGATGATGTTGAAAAGCCCAAAAAGTTTCAAAACTGTCCATTATTTGATCATCTTGCTATTGAAAGATGGCCCACAACTGCCTACCTAGCAGTGTTGTTTATACTCCCAGACGCCTCCCTGTGGCTGCTTCTCTTGGCTCAGTAGAAAGAGGAATGAGTTAAAGATGAACTGAGCAGCAGGACTGGTGACATCAGTCCTCCTCCACTCAGAAGGAAGCTGTTAAAATAGGACAAGCTGACTTTGCCCTTTCCTCCTTTCTGAATAATAGGCTTCATTTGCATGTGATTATTGTTAACTAATTACCTACCACTCTCCTGCAGCCTCCACCAATACTTCTTCATCTGTACCCCTCTGCATTACATTTTAGCACCTTGCTTGGGCAGGACATACAAGCATTTTAAACAGAGCTGCACAGTGATTGTTTTTCCCTTCATGTGTAAGGTTTGTGCCTCCCTGAGGATGTGTCTATTTTGGTTTTCATCATCATTATATCCTGACCTGAGAGAGAGTGATGGAGGGAAATCAACTTAGATAGAGCCCATGGCCTTAAGTGATTACTGTTAAAATAACTTCCCTGTGCAAGTTGTATAAAAATATAGGAACATGAGAACACATTGCTAGGACCCCTCACAAGGTCTGGGAAAGGGCCTTTTGGAGTGAGGGACTCTGAAGCATAAGTTTTGTCAGCCCCTGGGTCCCACAGCATGAATTAGATTAACTGCCCAGAGGATGCACTCTTGACCCTTACCTTTCTCTGTGGCAGGTATCCATTGGGAAAGACAGTTGCAGCAAGCTGACAGAGGTATACTTTTGGAAGTTGTATTCTTTCTAGGGTCCCTGAAATCAAACTCTAAACACAGCGAGAGTTTTCACCTCCTTGCTTGTCCAAATTTTCAGGAACTGTTCTTGGGCACCCAGAATGAGTGAGTGAGTGAGTATGTGCCTCTTCTTGGCTTGATGAATTAGCATAAAAAACAGGGTTACACATTGCCTAAGTTCCTCCTTTGACCTAGAAAGCTGCTTACTGCCCCTCCTTTCTCTCTGAAGGTAGTTGAACTGGGCCTTGCGACTAACCTGATGGAGCCCACTCTCATGCAAGCTTATACTAAAGCCAGAGCTTCCCCAAAAGATGGTTGCAGGGCCTCAGAATGAGGACCGTTGAGGATGTTGGTAAACAGTTTCTACTGGTGAAACCAGGTGAGGACAGTGCCTTTTTCTGTCAGGTAACTGACTACCTTCTAATTGTCATTTTACTTCACTTGCTAAGGTATTACCGTTAGTCACTTGAGCTTGTGAGAGGCTAATGTTATCTCTCACTTGATTCTTATTGCAGCCCCCTAAGAAACCTTCTCATCTCTCTCTCTTTTTTTTTTTTTTGGGTGGAGGAATTTAAGTACCAGAGGTCAAATCACTTGTACAACATTGCTTATTTGGTAAGACGTAATAGGGATGGCCTCAAACAGAAGTTTCTTTGGCTTTAGAGCCTATACTTGCCACCGCTTGCCTGGCCTACCTCACATGTCTTCCCTTCAAAGCTTTTGAGGAGTGAGGGGTCTGATCATTCTCCATTCCTAACTATTGCAGTGCTCTGTCCATTTGGCCAAAGTGGTTCCTGCCAAATGGGCCTAGCAGAGGGCCTGGTGCTTAACAAATGCTGCACCTGCCTGCCCAAATGAGTGTGTATGTCAGTCTTCAGAAAAGCTAAGAGAGTTTGGGCCAAATGGAGGGTAACATTTCTCACAGGTTGCCGCAGATTGAGGCCTGCAGCACAGCCTTGCAATAGTTTTGCATTAAAACTTTCTTTCATAGCTGTCTCTGTGTGTGTGTGTGTGTGAAGCAGCTGGCTTTTTTTCTTTTTTGTTGTTTAAGGAAATATTTAATTATAGTGTATAAAGCAGTTGTTTGTCAACCTTCTATTCAGTATTATCCCCTTAAGGAGCCTTTTAATATATTTTTTTCTGAATCACCCCCACACCCCAACCCTCATGAAATTCAAATTCTGCAGACATTCTATTTATGTCCTCTGCCCCTGGGAGGGCTGTAACATTTGTGATATCTAAGATGTTTTTGCTCCCAAAAATCAATTTTCATGTTTCTAGCTCCTATTAAGAATTTATAGTATGAAGTATTTATTCAATTTCAGTAGCAGATAACATGATAAATGTGTATATAATTACAGGAATGAAAACAAAACGCTAGTCATTGAAGCTAGTAATCACTATTAGGATGGCAACACAATTCTGTTCTAATGAACATGTAATTACAGCTGCTGGGAAATAGCTATTAAATGCATGGAATCTACTGGGTTGGCCCAGGAGACAGGATGCGTGGTGGTGAGGTCTGGGGATACTCAGCCTTGTCACATGTCTCAGCTGCGGAGGGCCGGGTAGTCTCATATCTGTTTGTGCTCAAAGAAACACCTCCAGAACTGTTAGAGCACACGTCTCATTTAGGAGGCCTTAGCTGCTTTCAGGATTTTCTGCTGGAGCTATGAGGTTGCTAGTTTTTTGAGAAGTAGCATTTTTGATATGATTTGATTTTGACTTTTTAAAATTGTAGATATATCATAAAACTACTTTAAACATTTTCATGCAATTCAGTGACATTAAATATCTTTATAATGTTGTACCACTGTCACTCACTGTTTATTTCTAAAACTTTTTCATCACCCCAAACAGAAATTATATACCCATTAGGCACTAGTTCTTCAATCTCCCTTACCCCCAACTCCATTTTTGTTCTTTGAATACTGTCAATTTAGAGCTGATAAAGATGACTGAGTGTGGTCACAATAGGAAGATTTCTGGTTCTTTGACCATTATGCTTGTGTTGGTATTGTTCTAGATCATAAAGTATGCAAAACCAATATGACTAAAAATACGTTAGGCAGGCTTGTAATACTTCCCAATAACATAGGTTTCGCTAAATGATAGGCAAGTGACTACTACATTTGTATTTTATTTTATTTCATTTTTTTGAGATGGAGTCTCACTCTGCTACCCAGGCTGGAGTGCAATGGGGTAATCTTGGCTCACTGCAACTTCTGCCTTCCCGATTCAAGCGATTCTCCTGCCTCAGCCTCCCAAATAGCTGGGATTACAGGCGCTCACCACCATGCCTGGCTAATTTTTGTGCTTATAGTAGAAATGGGGTTTTACCACGTTGGCCAGGCTGGTCTTGAATGTCTGACCTCAGATGATCCACCCACCTTGGCCTCCCAAAGTGCTGAAATTACAGAGGTAAGCCACTGTACCTGGCCGTGACAACTACATTGGATCTTCATTTTTAAAAAGTCCCATTGTAGATATCTATAATAAAGTAATCAAGTCCCCTGGGAAGAAAGTAAGGGACTGTCTTGTTTAAAAACATTATTTACTATGTTGCATGATATGATTTTAAAATGTTTAAGAGTTGAAATTTTGAAACTGTGTCTATCAAACATGTGGCCGTGCAGCTTAGCAAACATGGATGACACTCAGATGCCATTTCCAACCATTTGGAACCTGCTGAGCAGGGAGCACCAGCGCCTCCTACCTTGTCCCTAGCCACAGTTCTCTGCCTCATTGGAGAGCGGGACATGGGAACTTAGGTTATTCCTGTGTTTACCTTTGACCTTGGTTTTGGTGAGAAGCAAGCGTTGATGCTGAGCCTGCTGGGGAGAGCCCTAACTCAAGCACAACCTTTAAAGTAATAATTTGGTTTAGCATTGAGCAGTGGCTCATATCCCTGGCTGTACAGGAGACTCACCTGTGGAGCCCTGGCAAACATCAATACCAGATCCACGCACATGCCCATGTCAATCAGGTGCTGGAAGTGAGATCAAAGAAGTGGGGAGGGGCAATCGTTTAAGGCTCTGACGTGATGATTCTCCTCTGTGGCCAGGCCTGGGAACCCTGAGCCTGTCAGTCAGTGCCTGGGATGCTGGCTATCAGGTATTCACAGGACAAAGGTTCTGTGGCCTTTGCAGGGGCCCAGCAGCCAGTCCCCTCAGGTATGTGTTTCTAGACACAGAGTTATCATGGTTAGTGACATTTTAGTAAGTTAGGAAGTTTAGTAAATTTAGGGTTTTTAGAGTTAAAATTCTAAAGGTGTTGAAATCCTAAAGAGAGAGAAGTACAGCATTAATATACTAGCATATACTCTTACTGTTTTACATAACACCCAAAAACCTATTTCTGATTGTTACAGAGGACTGATTTATGAAGGGCTGTATATTAATAAGGCAGGTTTGTGGAATCACGTCTGAAACCTCAGATTGCAGATAGAAACACCTAGTCAAAGTGTGCTCCCTAGTGCCAGACACTTCATATTACACAGCTGCAGGGGCTTTGGAGTAATGTTACGTTGGAGCTGGGAGTTTTGGAGGTCTTCAGGTTAAACCCTTATGTCTCTCAGATGATACCACTGAAGCCCAGAGAGGTTAATTAGCGTAACAGTATCAACAAGAACAGCCAACAATCAGCCACGTGCTGTGCTAATACATCAGCATATTTCATCCTAACCATAAGGAATCCAGGTTGGACTTGTCTTCCACTTTATGACTGTGTAAGCTCCATAGGCTGGATGATTTGCACTTTTTGGAAGTAGGAAATGGGGGATATAACATGCAAACCAGCTTCTCCATGAGTCTAAGTCCTGTGAGTTTTCTTGATGAAGTATTGTCCTGGAAGCAAAACTCAGGGGAACTATTCTGGTACCTTTTCTTTTCTCATGCCCTGGAAACTCATGTGTCTTCTTTCAGCTACGTGTGCCCCATCCTTTAAGGTATGTTTCTCATCAGCTTCTCCATGAGTCTTCCTCTGATTACTCAGGCTCATACCAGCCTCACCCTTCTCTGAATCTGGGTGTTGACGAGCTCCAGTTCACTCTGCTTGGGTTTAATTACTCTTCTCTGTGCCTCGGGTCCATTGCCTCTGTCACCTGGTAAACAGGGATGTCAGTCAGGGACAGATGCCCTAAGTGTATGCGTCCTGTGTGGGCCCTCACTAGGCCAGGAGGAGCTGCTTTTCTCGGGGACACTGATCAAGCCTTTGTCACGGACTTCGTATCACCCTAGGTCCCAGTGGGAAGAGCCAGAGTGCGTTTGAGCACATGAGAGTGAATGAGGCAGGCCAGCCACTGCAGACGCTGCTGCAGAGCCCATTTCTGGTTCATTCCACCTGTGGCTCTGATCTGCTTTGGAGAGGCTGTGTGCTTCCACTGGTATTTCAGTGGATGTGAGTCTTGGAAGATCATTATAGCACAGATCATTAAAACGACTGTTTTTCTTTCCATAGAGAAACGAGGAGTCTGCCAAAAAATTTTAGAGGTTCAAAACTTGCTAATCTATTACACTTTTCTTCATTCCTTTGGTGCCTCCTTACCTATAAAATGGGGGAATGTAGAATGGGAAAGACTGGGAGAGGGAGGGAAGCATAGGTGCGACTGAGGCTGCTATAGCCCAGCAGTCATGAAGCATCTGTTTCTGTACAGGTGGCTGATGAGGGCTTCTTTTAAATCTTTAGTATGGGAATCTGGGATATAAACTTTGCTGCTATTGGGAAGGTAAATGAATAGACCAGAAACAAACCTTCTGTGTGTATTAGATGGGAGATGAATGCAGAGAGCTTGGTTACGTAATGTCCTGGTGGGAAGGAAGGTCTATCAGAAAGAAGCACATCAATGTCAGTGATTCTGTTTGGAAGGTCTGGGGAGGAGGGAGGGGGAATGGGCCCTTCATCCTTTGAAAGTTATTAAGAGTTAAGTTTGCAAGTGTTAGGGGAGAATATTAGATCTGATTTATTTAACAACTTTGTTGGGGGACCTTAGGAAATGGTCATTCTAAAGTAGACAGAGGGTAGTAGTCTAAGACTGCTTTAGAAACTTTGCATTGCAAATGCTGCTAAATGTCAGCAAGGGACTCCAAACTTTGACACCTTGTTGGAGCTCTTTGTGCGGATTAAATTCTTGTCTCCAGCCTAGAATTGGCAGCTCACTCTCCTTAATTTTCATGCTATAATCGGTGTTGAAAGAGTATTTCTTTGACAGTTACCCTTGGGGAAAACTGGACCAGAGCTTGTTATTTAGGGCAGACAATTAAGTGGAAAAGAATAATAACTAGACTCCAAGATCTTCATTTAGTTCCAAGAATGTCAACAGTATCAACCTATTTTTAATATTTACTGTGGGCTCTAGTGAATAATGGAAATTAGGGGTAGACAAATTCAGTTCAGAGTTAGGAAGAGTGAATTTTAATAGTCTGATTAAAATTCATTGAAATCCCTTCTTTAAGATGAATTAGCCCTTCTTGGAAGATAAGATGTGAGTAGTATTAACAGTTGTGTTTTGTTTTTCTCTCTGGAGATCACTTTGATTTAAAACCTCACTGCACATTTTCAGAGCTCCTCTGTTCTAACTGGAGAAAGCAGTGCCTATCTTGGTGCTTAGTGCTGGGCTCTTGGAAGAACTGATTGTACCTTACGGTATCCCCGTCTTCATTCCCATTGTACAAATCACAGATCATTCCTCCCAAAACAAAATGAAACCCTAGTTATCACTGATATTTGCTTGTAGTAGAAAGTTGCCCTTGTGGTAAGTTTCTTTAATTTTTCTTACCATTCATTCATTTTTTTTCTGTACTTTTAGTAGAAATAAATAGGAATTATTTCCAGTCACATTCTTAAATGGCAAAATATCTTATAGAATGGCAGCAGAAAAGTGTTTTCTTTAAACTGCTTTTGTAAAAGAAAATCAAGTCAAGAGTGGGGAGACCGGGAGGACAGACATACCAAAATGCTCACACATCAGTGAGAGGAAGCTCGTGTTTCATGGTGGAACTCTGTGGCTTCAACTATGCAAGTGGACACTTGGTTTTTAAAACCAAAACCTTGTCTAATACATAAAAAGGGCTGGTTTGTAGTAAAAGTTGTGAAATAGCTATAGCTATAATAATGCTTTTAAAAAACTGCATTAAAAATACTTAGACATAAACTAGATAACTCCCTTAAACGGGATTATAGCTCTTGGATCTCTGTGCTAGTTTTCAGAACACATGCAACCTTAATTTCACTGCCATGTAGAAAAAGGAAGAATGGATGAAGGACTGATTAAAAGATTAGGCAGGGCAGCAATATTTAAGAGCTCTTTATGCAAAAAGTCAGATGATTTTGCCAGGAAGAGATAATCTTTCAACTTCATCAATGGCATTTTTGGTATCTTTGGCTAAAGGACAGGACATGAACAAGCAAATAACTGATTTGGTATCAGATCCTTGTATGTCTCCAATGCGTAAAAAAAAAAAAAATTTTTTAATCAAGTGTAGCTCTGTTTGTAGCATGAATATATGGAAGGACTTCTCTTAAATGTAAATGATGTTTAACTCACTGAAAATTGATAGGCTTTGAGTCAAAACCTTGAGATGGTAGCAAAAGGCTCAGGGACAAAGGAGCCTAGATGGTTTGAGCAAGAAGCTGAAGGGCCAGAGGGTTGGCTGAGGGTGTAAGGGGGACCCTGGGCCTTGTCATGAGCAAGAAGGAACCAGAAAGTGTTCCAGCTTCAGCTGACATATTTGATGCCTTGGAAAAGTTAGTGGTAAGAACATCTATTATAGATTTGAAAGGGAGTGGGTGTCAAAAGTAGGAGACCAGCCAGGACCCACAGTTGCTATAGTCCAGGAGAGATCATGAAATTTGAACCTGAGGCAGTAGTGGAGAGGAAGAGAAGGCCTGTCTCAGAGGAATAATGAAGGGAATTGGATGATTCACTGAAAGTGGAGGATGAGGAAAGGGAAGGAGTCTGGAATAGCAGATTCCAGACTTTTTTGGTTGGAGACCTATAGGAAAAAAAAAAGTATTTATATAAAATGAAAGTAAGAACGCTATTTCCCTTCATCAGTGCAGTGTACTTCATTTTCTGTTCTATTTTATTTATTGAAAAATGTGCATTACTGGTCTGAACTTATTAGATTGATTTCACAACTTTCTAGTGGTATTTGAAAATGCAGGTATCCAGTGAGCTCCAGTGTCTAGCCTCGGTGACTGAGTGATGTGTCCTGTTAACAGGGCCTCTTACAACTTACGGAGGTAGGTGGGGTGGGAAGTGTCTAGCGCTGATGGGGAAGGGCAGTTAGAACCCTTCAGTCCTTCCAGCAAAGCATCTGGGAGTTAGCTGTTGTCTGTAAGGCTTCCTTTTAATGGTTCCTTGCAGTAAAAGATTACCAGCTTTAAAATGGAAGGAAGGAAGAAGAAAAGAAAGGAAAGAAGGGAGGAAGAGACGGAAGAAGGGAAGAAGAAGAGAAAGGATTGAAAAGCATGGGCTTAGCATGCTGAGACAGAATTGTGCATGGACCCTGGTCCCAGGAGTTGCTCGATGCAGGCCACCTTCTACGTTGCTGCTAGATTTCTTATTGTAAAAACAGCTAGGAGTTTTGGTTTGGAGTAAGATGGTGTAAGTACACAGGACCCTGTTTTTCCGAATGATTTCAACTGTAAAACCTGTAAAGACAACTATTCAATTGTCTTTCCCAACAAATTCAAGGATAAAATACTAGAACAACTGTGTGAAGACTCTGAAGAGTAAATGACAGCAGGCTGTCAAAACCCTTCAGTCCTGCTTCCAGCAAAGCATCTGGGGAAGAAGACTAGACTTGAAATATTGAACTGACAGTGCTTTTAACATTTTTCTTCTGGTATTCTCTGGTCTGGACTCAAATTAGCACAAAACCCAGAAGTGGACTTGGGTGTGGACGGAGAGAATTCAAGATGAATCTTTCTATTTCTGGCTTGAGTAGGAGGAAAAGGGACTGAGTGCAGAAGTCCCACATGTTTCTCATTCTGCTATCTTGCCCCCTTTCCCCCAGGTAATCCCCATGGTGAGAACAGCAGGGGCCTATAGACACCTAAAACTCTGAAGAGTGGGGTCGAAACTCACTCACAGAAGTCTGTTTTCTCCTTCTCTGTTCTGCTTGGCCCAGATGTAGCTACAGTCATAGAAAGTAAGTGGATGAACAGGTTAAATAATGCTCCAGGTCTCTCGCTGAAGGGCTAAGAAGGGGGAGCCTCAGATGGGCATGGTGGTTCACACCTGTAATCCCAGCACTTTGGGAGGCTGAGGCAGATGGATAACTTGAGGTCAGGAGTTTGAGACCAGCCTGGCCAACTGGACAAAATCCCATCTCTACTAAAAATACAAAAAAAATTAGCCAGGAGTGGTGGTACACATCTGTAATTCCAGCTACTCGGGAGGTTGAGGCACCAGAATCACTTGAACCCAGAGGCAGAGTTTGCAGTGAGCCGAGGTGGGACCACTGTACTCCAGCCTGGGCAGCAGAGCAATACTATTTCTAACAAAAAAAAAAAAAAAAAAAGTGGTGGAAGGAACCTCAGGGAACTTAAACATATCAGGAATATAATGGAGCAGAAGGAATGTGACCCATAGAGTTTTATGTGAACCCCTGGGCTCCACACAGACTGTATGCATGAATCTAACCCTAAACAGCATAGCAATGACTTTAAGAACTGAACAACATAGATACTGCCCAGGCCCCAGGCTGTCCACTTGTTGGTACACATACAGGACTGAACCAAATGGGCCAGCAAGGGCCCTGAAAACTGAACTGATATTGGAACTACAGAAGGCAGGTCAGAACTTGTGGCTCAAACTGAACCGGGTTAATTGGCTGCTTAAGCAAAAATATCAACATATTCTGTAATATTTAAACAAAACTCAGAATTTCATAACATTATTTTAAAAATATTCAGGAGATAAGCCAAAATTACTTGGCACACAACAAACTAGGAAAATCTCAACTTGCATGGGAAAAGATAGATCACCACCCCAGGGCCAAGTTGATACAAATATTGGATTTGTCAGTTTTTAATGCAGCTATTATGAAAATGCTTCAGGAAGTAAGAATGAACATTATTGAAATGAATAGAAAAATGGAAAGTCTCAGCAAGAAATAGAAGATAGAAAGAAGAACCCAGTGGAAAATTTAGAAATGAAAGATACAATAACCAAAGTAAAAAGCTTACCAGGTGGGCTCAGTAGAAAGACCTTAATTAAAACACATTAGTACTTACATTAAATATCACTGGTATAATCACAGTAATTAAAAGACAGAAATTAATGAACAGATGAAACAAGACCCAACTAAATGCTGCTTACAAGAAACCCACTTTAATTATAATTCTATAGGTGTTTTAAAAGCAAAAGAATGCAGGAAAAGAAAACCTGCAAACACTACTCCAAAGAAGGCGAAGTGGCTGTATTAGTTATGAGAAGAAGAGAGGTAGGCTTCAGAGCAAAGAAGATAATTAGAGGTAAAGCAGACATTGTAATGACAAAAGGATCAGGTCGCCCAGAAAACTAGAGCTTCAAAATATATGAAGCAAAAACAGGGCTAAAATAAGAAATAGAAAAAATTCTGTTGTAGTTGGAGACTTCAGTACTTCTCTTTTGGTGATCAATGGAATTGACAGACTGAAAATCAGCAAGGCTATGAAGGAATTGAGTGGCACCATCAACCAACTATTTCTAATTGACATCTTTAGAAAACTCTATCCAACTACAGAGAATACATATTACTTTCAAATATGCATAAAATATTCACCAATAAAGATCATGTCGTGGCTCATAAGACAAACCATAACCAATTTAAAAGAAATGAAATAATGTAATTTCTGACTGTAATACAATTAACTGTAAATCAGTAACAGAAGGATAACATAAATATGTCCAAACTCTTGGAAATTAACACACTTCTAAATAATCCATGTGTTGAAGAGGAATTCTCAATGGAAATTAAAAAGCATTTTATATTAAATGAAAATAAAAATACAGCATATCAAATTCGTGGGATGTTGTTGAAGCAATACATGGGGGACATTTCTACATTACCTGCATATATTAGAAAAGAGAGAAATAATATAAGCACCTACTGTAAGAAACTAGAGTAAGAAAAGTAAAAAATAAATGGAAGAAAATAATTAAAGTAGAAATTGATGAAGTTGAAAGCAGAGAAACAATAGAGAAAAATCAATGAAACAAAAAGCTGGTTCTTTGAAAAGAAAAATAAAGTTGACCAACAAGAAAGACAAGTGAAAAAAGAGAGAAGACATGCATTGCTAACATTAGGAATGAAAGGGGATAAGACTTCACTTAAATGAATTAGAATACTGTGAACAACTCGCAGCACATAAAATTGATACGTTAGATGAAATGGGTCAATTCCTTAAATGGATCATTTCCTTAAAAACCACAAACTACCAAAATCCACCCAAGATGGAATGATAACCTGACCAGCCCCTTAACTGTAACTATTCAAAAAATGTAATTTGCAGTTAATCTTCTGAACAAAATATCTCCAAGCCCAAATGGTTTCCTGGTGAATTCCATCAAACATTTAAAGACCAAACTGATTTTACAAAATCTCTTCCAGAAAACAGAAGAGGAGGGATCACTTCCTAATCCATTTTATGAGGTTGTTATTACTATGGGATAACAACCAGACACAAAATACACAGAACAATATTCGTTGTGAACTAAGATGCAAAAAGTCCTCAACAAATATTAGCAAATCAAATCCAGCAATATATAAAAAGAATAATATACCATGGTCAAAAAGGATGCAAGGCTCATTCAGTATTTGAAATTCAGTTAGTGTAACCTGCATTAACAGTCTGAAGAAGAAAAAACACAGTCATATCAGTTGATGTAGAAGAAGCATTTGACAAAATTCATCCTTCATGATTTAAAAAAATCTCTTAGCAGACTAGAAATTGGAGAAACTTCCTCATCTTGATAAAAGGCAATTTACAAAAACTATGTCTAACATTATAATTAATGGTAAATGATCATCAATGCTTTCTCTCTAATATGAGAAACAAGGCAAGGGTGTTTACTGTCACCACTCCCACTGAATATTATACTGAAAGTCTTCACCAGTGCTATAGGGATGGGAAAGGGGGATATAGATTGAGAAGGAAAAAATAAAATTGTTCTTGGTCACGGATAGCGTTATTGTCTCTGTACAAAATTCCAGGAAATCTACAAAAACAAAACAAAAAAATCAAACACTCTTAGAATCGATAAGTTTAACCAAGTTATAGGATATAAGGCTAATATACAAAAATCAATTTTGTTTCTATATACTAATAATAAACGATTGGGAATGGAAAGTTTTTAAAACACCGTTTGTAGTTACTCCAAAGACTGTGAACTACTTATAAATGTGGCAAAAATATACATCCCCAAACAAACATATATTGCATCTATAGTTGAAAACTATAGAACACATATAAAACTAATCTGTGAAGGTGTATAATAAATGAACAGACATAATAGGTTTATAGATTAGAAGATTCAGCACAGTAAAGATGTCAGTTCTCCTAGAATTTATAGATTAACATTATTTCCAGAAAGATTTTTCTGTTGATTTAGACAAGCTGCTTCCGGAATTTCTATTAAAAGGCAAAAGAACAAGAATGGCTGAAATAATTTTGAAAAAGAAGAATGAATAGGAGGAATCACACCGGCTGATTTTAACATTTGCTGTAAAGCTATGGTGATGCAGACTATGTGGTATTGGCAAAGGAACAGACCAATGGAACAGAAACAGACCCATACAGACACAACCAGTTGTTTTTTGGCAAGTTTGCCAAAGCAATGAAATAGAGGACAGTCTCTTTTAAAAATGGCGTTATGGCAGTTGGACATATGAAAAAAAAGAAAAAAAGGACCTGAATCTAAGCCTCTTTGTATAAGAATTATCTCAAATTGGATCAAACAGCTAAATATAAAGAGAAGAACTAGACATTTTTAGAAGAACACGTAAGAGATAATCTTTGTGACTTCTAGTTAGGCAAGGAGTTCTTCCACCACATCGCATGACCCACAGCTGGGTAAGGTTAGCCTGGAGGGCTTCCTCGCTGTTTTTTGTCTTTGAGATTTGTTCAGCATGTGCTTCTGTTCAGCGGAGGCATTGTTCTAACTCATTCCTCACCATGCCCCTGCAAAATAAAGACTATGGTATTGCTGTGTCATTTCTGACATGAAGAAACTGAAGCACAGAAAGATCAATAAATATACCTCGAGTGTTAGTAAGTTCCTTGAGTGGCAGAACAGGAAATGCTCTCTTCCTAGACCTGTGTGGTGACATCTACCACCGTGTTCTGATAGACAGTCTAATCCTTCTTGAAAACACAAATCATGAATTGTCATGGTTCCTGTGACCCAGACATGTGTTTTCAGGACATCTGTTTTCTTCTGTGTGGATTTTATTTTCAGGCTCATGTTTAAGGTTGCTGGGTTTTTGCTGCTTACAGTACACTATTAACCCACATGAATCTATTTAGCGCCATCTTGTGTCTGGAGTGGTTTATAGGCGGGATTGCTTTAGTATTAGGGGGTAGGGTACAAAAAAGAGGTAGTGGGGAAGATTTGATTACCAAAATCTGAAAAATTAGTGTGATCAGGCACTTGAATTCCATTAGACATGAACTTTCTAGTGATGCATCCTTTCCAATGTGATCAGTTAGTAGAATGTTGCGGGGAACAGATCAAGTCAGCTTTTAAATCTTAGTTTGCCTTCTCCCATTGTAATAATGTCCTGGCTTCCTGGGCACTGGGCAGTACCAGAGGCCCTGAGCTCTTAGGGTGGAGGCTTTCAGTCCTGGCTTCTCAGCCTCGAGGAGACAGTCTTCCCTGTGGATATACCTTCCAGAAGGCTGAAGAGTCTACTTTCTCTCTCCCTGTGTGGTTAGGCTTATTTAGAGGAAGGTGCTAAAATGTACCTCAGGATTGGCTTCTTCTACAATGGGACTCAGAATGGAGCTCTTCCATGAAGTGGGAGCTGCATCTTCCTGCAGAAGGGTGGTGGCAGGGGGGAGCTAAGAAGGGGTGCACTAGTAAAAAATGGTAAAAACAAAAGCATGTAACATCTTACATTATTCAGTCTTATTTTTGTTCTTTTTTTCATATTTTACTTTTTTACGTATTTTACATATTACATATTCTAGTATCGATGCTCATATTAGAAAGCTGGGAAAAATAGGAAAAATACATCCAAAGAACATATACTCAATCATAATGGTTAATGTTTTATGGATTTCCTTTTCTTCTTGGTATGAAGATTTGAGTTTTAAAACTGGGCACCGTGGCTTAAGCCTATAATCTCAGCATTCTGGGATTCTAAAGCTGGTGGATCACTTGAGCCCAGGAGTTCGAAACCAGCCTGGGTAACATAAGGAAACCTTGTCTCTCAAAAAAAAAAAAGAAAAAATTATCTGGGTGTGATGGCATGTGTCTGTGGTCCCAGCTACTCAGGAGCCTGAGGTGGGTAGATCATTTGAGCGTGGGAGGTTAGGGCTGCAGTGAGCCACCACTGCTCCATCCTGGGTGACAGAGACCTTATCTCAACTAAGAGAAGATTTGACTGTTTTATTTAATTATGTGATGTTTATACTTGCTTTTTACTTATTTTATGGGAAACATTTTACAGGCTAGGACATAGCTTTGGTAAATGACTATGTACGCTGAGTTCTAGAACCATGATAGATATTTGTGTTTTAGTTGTTATTTTGGTATTTTAAATAATGCTTCAGTGAAAATTTTTGCTTCCTTATTTATTTTTTAAAATATATATTTTACTGAGTTTTAGGTTTTGGGGTACATGTGAAGAACATGCAAGATTGTTGCATAGGCACATGCATGGCAATGTGGTTTGCTGCCTTCCTCCCTATCACCTATAGCTGACATTTCTCCCCATGTTATCCCACCCCAACACCCCCCCCCCCCCAGTCCCCCCCCCAATTCACCCCCCCCCACCCCCCACGACT